>OW203771.1:1003665-1147872 GCA_934045905.1 Leuctra nigra
ATGTGTAAAATAGGATAATATATGTTGGTTTTGTTGGCATTAAAAAAAATCTACTTTTAATGAACTAAAAAAAATTTAACTTGATCGGAATATATTGATTCCCTTTAATCAATTGGTCAATCAATGTTTTTATTCTAGCTACAATATTAAAGCAGCAGATGTATTCGATTGTATATTTTGTTCATAGGATTTCGTCACTTTCCATTCTTTCCGACTCTATATAATAATCTCTTTTAAACTATATCATTACTTCTCATTCTTCAATTACGCGAGGCTGACAAAGTCTCTCAATCTTCTCTCGCAATGATTTAAATCTCCCGCCCACATTCAAGCCACAATGCCCCACTCAAATTGAATCCACTCTCTGATTATCTCGTCTGAGCCCTCGAATTCCACATCGCAGTATCATTTATTCCCGGAGATCTGCTTAACCTGTTCCACTTGGCAGCGTCCGCTTTAATCAGTCCGGCCCGACGTTATGATCTCTAGCAAACAATAGTCAGGGCGCAGTTGGTTGCTTAGCAGCCAGGAGGTGGAGTAAACGAGTAAACATTCTAGTGCAGTTTCACGGCGCAGTATCATTTATTCCCGGAGATCTGCTTAACCTGTTCCACTTGGCAGCGTCCGCTTTAATCAGTCCGGCCCGACGTTATGATCTCCAGCAGACAATAGTCAGGGCGCAATTGGTTGCTGAGCAGCCAGGAGGTGGAGTAAACATTCTAGTGCAGTTTCACGGCGCAGTATCATTTATTCCCGGAGATCTGCTTAACCTGTTCCACTTGGCAGCGTCCGCTTTAATCAGTCCGGCCCGACGTTATGATCTCCAGCAGACAATAGTCAGGGCGCAGTTGGTTGCTGAGCAGCCAGGAGGTGGAGTAAACATTCTAGTGCAGTTTCACGGCGCAGTATCATTTATTCCCGGAGATCTGCTTAACCTGTTCCACTTGGCAGCGTCCGCTTTAATCAGTCCGGCCCGACGTTATGATCTCCAGCAGACAATAGTCAGGGCGCAGTTGGTTGCTGAGCAGCCAGGAGGTGGAGTAAACATTCTAGTGCAGTTTCACGGCGCAGTATCATTTATTCCCGGAGATCTGCTTAACCTGTTCCACTTGGCAGCGTCCGCTTTAATCAGTCCGGCCCGACGTTATGATCTCCAGCAGACAATAGTCAGGGCGCAGTTGGTTGCTTAGCAGCCAGGAGGGGGAGTAAACATTCGAGGTCAGGGGTCGGCAACCTTTTTTGGTGAAGGAGCCAATTTCCCAAAAATTAATAATTTAGATAAATATGGGAGCCGCAGTAGAGGCAATCATAAAAAAACACAGAAAATATTCAATTGCATGACTAGTTTATTTTGATATTTTGAAGAAGCCCCCAAGTTGTTGCCCCGCAAGATTTTTTTAAATAATTTCGACAATTTGAAAGTGATTCTGGGACTCAAAACTGAACAAATTGAATCAAATAACCTACCAATAGTTGCACCATAAGGCGCTTTTTAGAATGTCAACAATGTAAAATTGATTCTGGGACTCTAAAATAAACAAACTTAATGAAATAATTCTACCATTGTTGCCCCGCAGGGCGTTTTTTCGAATTTTCAAAATTTTCGATTCTAGATCTGTATTTAAATTACAAATAGGCATTCAATAACCACTAAGGAGCCGCAGGTTGACGATCCTTGTAGAGGGTGTGTGTGTAATATCATTTATTCCCAGAGATCTGTTAATCAGTCCGGTCCGGGACGTTATAATCTTCAGCAGACAATAGTCAGGGCGCAGTTGGGTTGCTAAGCAGCCAGGAAGTGGAGTAAACATTCTAGTGCAATAATACTTCCCACTTCTCACTAATTTGACAATGATACATCAAATAATGTATGGCCCCAAGCTGGATTCCTGCCACTTTCCGTTTAATTAATTAAATAATGAATTCTAGTTTTTTAGTAAAATGTCAAATTACAAGCTCTTTTGAAGTTAACACAAAATATAAGTGCCTTGTTTCAATCAGAGCAGTCTGAATTTTCATTTTTTATTTCTTAATTTAATTTAGATCTGAATTAATCAAATTTAATAAAAAAGACCGACTGTTTATATTGACAATAGTATTTATAATATTATATTTTAAAATTTCCAAAAAGTCGTCCATTTCTTGCGTTTTTTGAAATTTTGACACACATTTTCATGTTTCTGTCACTATTTATTTGCACAAATGTTGGAAGTATGGACTATTTGAGATTTAATAAATATCGTCATAACTTTTTCAACCATTCATTTTAATTCTAAACGTTTTTTGTCGAAGAGTCATTGAAGATTCTTGTGATTTTTACAACAGCAATTAATGTTTAAAACAGGGAATGGAACCGGAACCGGAACTCTTATTAATATTCAACATTATTTGGGTTCCAATGGTTCATCAGGGTTCGGTTATCCGTATCGGGGACTAAAGTCCTTTCCGTCATTATTACTGCAAATTTCTAAAATAAAGTCGGTAGATACCGCATTTTTTTGTCGAGAAAACCAAACTTTATTGGTGCCTGTGGCCAGATTAGATATCAAGTTATTGACACAATGAAGCTTAGTGCCGTCTTCGCCTATTCATAACGAAGACAACGAGCCCACTTGCAACTCTGTAGATTGAAAATTGCAGTCCCAACGATTTTTTTAAATCAAGAGCAATATTTCGTCAAAAAAAATCGGGAATTTTTTGGAGACGAAAAGGGTCAAGTGAGTTGCAGAATCACTTATGGAATGAGGAAAATACATTATCTTCCTCTTATGTGCAATAGTTTGGCCAGCTTCGTGTTTTATATGTTTAGTCACGAATACCCTTAAGGCCAATACATATCACGTGACTTTATTTCTCTACATCCGATGAAAAGAAATAGTTACCTATGAGTACATACCTTACATCGTTCATGTTGAGTAATCCAAGGTGATTTATGAAGGAAATTCACTGCATACTGGAGCTTATCAATATTTGCAGTCAATATTATTTAATTTTGCAGTGGTTTTATAATAAAAACAACACAAATATCGTGTATACGTATGCTTGTGATGACTGTCAAAACCAAGTGCTGTTCGTTTAAACATTACATTCATAATAGTGGATATAATTAATATCTCAACATTTCGTTGGAAAGATGAAGAAAGAGCGCATGTTTTGTTGGCAAAATTGTGTCAGGTTTGTGATGCATATGTGCCCTTTTATTAGATTAAAGTTTGCTGTTCTTGGCAACTCATAGGATTTCCTTAAACTTCAGGTCTTGATTTGAGAATATTTAGGTGCAAGGAAGTAAAATCATCTAATAAGTTATTTTCGCAGTTCTTTTCTGCGTAGATTTGTTCCAGCAGATGTGTCCTAACTTATCTGATGAGTGAGAAGTATTTGCTAAACTGAACCCTTCCAAATGAAAATGTGTAGCTTTTTGGTTGAAAAGTCACGTGATATGCAGCCACCTTAATACTGTTCCACTTCGCAGGGTCCGCTTTCGCAGGGGACGTTTCTAATCTCTGTGCAAACAATCATGGGTGGGGGTTTAGGGGGAGGGGGGGGGGGGGGTGCAGCCAGCAGGTCGGCCAGTGTTTAAGTGTGTTGATATTGTGGACCACGAGTTCCCAGGGAAATGAATGGATATTATACACTCCTCTGGAAATGTGGGATTTCTATTATATTATATGAGACGGGATTTCAGGTGTTATGATATTTGCGTTGGGAAAGCGCTTTGGGTAATGCGTTGGCAGACGAGCACACGTAAATGTAACAGTTGATAATGAGCTCGAAATGTTTTTAAGTTACGACTGATTTCTCTGAAAATGTTGAGGTAAGGAAATAAATCTGTTGTCATGATCTTATAGAATTTCACCACGATCGTATTGAATTATTGTTTTCGCTTTCAACAAATCATTGGATTTACTTTTTTATATTATAGAAAACCAAGCAATTGACCTTTCAAATGAGACAAATTTCAGCGCGGTCCAAGAGAAACGCTTAGACTGGTTTCTTACAAACTACCTGGTGATAAAAATAAAAATAAGATACAAGCCAAAGATAGTCACAAGAATACCGATATCAAGTGGATGCAGCGTTCTGCAGAAACTCACAAAATTAACATTTGTGAAAATTTAGTTGAAAGGGGATAACATACACAATAGTAGATTCTATAGACCGGTAAAAACACAATCTTTTTTGATAAATTTTGAATTTTAACTCTCTCCACATAAAATAGTCATACGTAAAAAATTAGATTTTAGTATTTCTATACACCTTGATAAAAGTATGCAATAAAATACTAATGCTACTTTTCCAGAGCTAAATATCTCAATTAACACAGGATTACATATATGCCGACTAAAAGTCTAGAAGATTACAAAATTAAAATTTATTCATTATGTCAAGTTCAGTTTATTTCGAAACAAATTCAAATGAACACTCGAAAAGTCGAAGTTTACATGGAATATGGCGAGTTGACAGTAATTACACCCCCACCCCCGCCTTGTTCGCACCCTCTCACTGTGTCATTATAAACACCCCCCTCATTTCCTGCTGAACTCTTCCACTCCCATCATGTAGCTGACTTAACTCTGTATTCAACACAGCAAACAGTCTTGTGGTTTTCACGGCATCAGAAGTCAAAGAGTGACTTTTCATTAGCAGCTCGTGTTTTTAGATAAAACAAATGAACGTCTTGATCTTGGCTTTGGATTCAACAGCAGATGTTCATCACAAACAACATTGAGAGGTGAGGCGTTGTAACGTTCTTTAGAGGAGTCGATACGAACTCTTGTTCTGTGACATTCGGTAATAGAATTTGTTTTAAGGTGCTGCAAGCGCGAGCGATTTTGCTGCTTGTTCCAGGCACTTTTTTGGATACGATTAGAGACAAAATGGGTTGACGAAATGATTTGAATTTTTTATCGTGATTAGATAAAAGGCAAACTTATAGGGTTATCACTTGGTACATTTTTAATTTTTTGTTTCGTTAATTAGTAATAATTAGTGGATTTTTTTTATGAAAAATTAGCTATTATCTTGCCTTGATGGGTGCTGTATGAAATTTAATATAAAAATGTGCCAAGTGATAACTCTAAGTTTGTCTTTTATCTAATCATTATTAAAATTTGAGATCAATTGGTTCACTGGTATGGTCTCCAATCGTATCGAAAATTTCATAGTTTTACGCAGTTTTGTTGAATAACCGGAGCCTAATTAACAAGACACCAAGTAAAAATTAAAAAGTGCTACTAATATACAATCAGACTGATATTGTGAACATCCTCTCAAAGTTACACCACTTACGAAACTACCTTTTTAACCCTATATTCAACACAGCCAACAGTCTTGTGGTTTTCACGGCATCGGAAGTCAAAGAGTGACTTTTCATTAGCAGCTCGTGTTTTTAGATGAAACAAATGAATGTCTTGATCTTAGCTTTAGATTCAACAGCAGATGTTCATCACAAACAACATTGAGAGGTGAGGCGTTGTAACGTTCTTTAGAGGAGCCGATACGAACTTTTGTTCTGTGACATTCGGTAATAGAATTTATTTTAACGAGGGTGGATATAACGTATATTGTTTTATACATCATAATCGAGAATACAGTTTCCATGAGGTTCCAGAAGCCCTATTCCTGTCACTTGCTTATTTTTTCACACAATTTTGTATTTACATCACACTTGCAACTTCCTGTCACAGAACTTGAGCTCAACTTTTATATAATTTGTAAAATGTTCTAATTTCTATCAATGAGTATGAAGTTGAACAAAAATTGCTCCATGTAAAATTCATTCAGGTGTATAGGCACATCAATATTATAACATTCTAATTTATCTTCGAAAAGGTGCGTAGGAAGAGGGGGGGGGGGGATGGGTGGAAATCCCCCCCCCCCCCCCCTCCTGATTCATGTTCCCTACCTATGATGTTACACATTTATATGTCAAAATTAAAATAAGCTTAAAAGGAGTTAAAATCGCGTATAGAAATGCACTAAATTCATGCCTGAACATTTTCCGGACTTTTCTGGGGGGGAGGACCCTCCCCCCGGAACCCCCCCCCCCCCAATTGTCTTCACATACACTAGTATCTCCGGCTCGAGTTATTTTTCAATATTATTCCCCCTCCTTGCAAAGTTAGTTCCTACTCGCCTGTCTTTGAATGTTTGTTTTCAACTGCTCTTACATCTGTCCGGATATCATCCACAAGTTCTCATGGAATGTCTGACTGCTCGCGCACCACTGAAATGCTCTCTCCCAGCCGTGTGACGTCACGCTACTCGCAACTATCAACTGAAGATGAAGTTCGCTTCACGCTCGGATCGCTGCCACTGATCCGATCTAATTGGATTTATTACTGTTGGTGCAACTCTCAGAGTAGTTTACATAGTTTATAGCGCCGGCCTTTAATACTAGATAGAGAGAAGATACATCAATACGTTCTCTTAGCAATATCAAACTAGAGCAATAGTCTGCATGGATGCAGTGTTGTGATTTCATCATTTTATTTTCAACTGCCAAAAGTGTATCTAGATAAGATTAATAGATACATTTCCACGAAATCATCTATCTATAGATAACAATGATAAAACAATTATTTTAATAGATAATAGATCATGATTTTACCAAATACTACTATTCACTAATTAATTTCGAATCCTAAATTCGGAACTCGAGTTATAACAAATGGGTCTTAATGCTACTAAACGGAGATGATTTTCCTTTTTCATATCATCTGACATTTTGAGGTTCGTGCATGTTCATACACACAAATGTAGTTTGAATTGTATATGTTTTATATATAATTGTCAATTGCTAATAGATAACAATATTATTATCTCCCTAGATAAAGATAAAGATAACCAATTGTTTAATTATCTAGAAGTCACAGCGCTGGGAAAGAGTCGCCTACACTCCAAGGCAAATTGTTTGCTTGATAAGTTGATATATCTTTTTTATATGCACTGTCCAGGGCACACCCTAAATTTTGAACACTCTTTAATGAGTAGCTTCTTGTCCTTTTTAGCAAAATAATCTGATGGGTTGAAAAGTGAAAATCCATTCCAATCAAATTTAAATTTTTACTTCACTTTCACATGTTTGCATTTTAAATATAATATAGACTGAAAGATCAGTTTCTTGATATAAACTAGCTACAAATAAATCGCAGCAAGTTGCCTCAGTCAGAAATCTGAAATTTTTCTCATTACTTCAGTTTTTCCACGAGTTCGGCATGTCTAAAAATTGATTTTTAAATCGACCAAAAATTTAACTACTCCAATTTCATAATTTAAACGGTTCAAAAGATAAATAGCGATAAAAATCGTATCGCTGAAGATGGAATACATCCATAGACCCGATACTTTACATTTATAGACAGATTTGATCGGATCACGATGGAATATAGCGATATGGTTTTATTGTGTGGTTTGTTGACAGAAGTTTTAACCTTAGTTGGTTTTAACCGCGAAGACAACGAAAATGTGTGTAAAACGTCAAAATAAATAAGTTAAATGATATAACAGCCGTTCTCTAAAGAAAATGTTGAAAATGTGTTTGAAAAAATGTAAATTTATGTATGCAATTATCTCCAATGTTAACCATTGAGTGCAGTCGACTCTTAATATAATTTCCGTTGACATGTTGGTGATTTCTCCTGCGGGATAGTTCCAATTGCTTCCCTCCTCTTCACACATCCGTCAACGTCACCACACGAACCCCCGGTCGTCTCGCATCACGTGCGAACCCCCGCGCGTCATGAATAAGTGAGAGACTCTCGCATGCGATTCACTCTCTCATAGTTCATGACAGTAATGACGTCATAGTGTCACGTGACATGATAGAGAGTAGAGAGACGGCCGTTACGAGTGTCATGCAGCGGGAGGCGAGAATTTGTCTGGCGAAGCCTTCTTGAGATGGAGGAAAAATTGATAGTGACAGAAACACAGTTTATGAATCTCGTAACGGAACAGGTTGGGTGAGTGGTAACGCTCTGAACTTGTATTCCGGAGGCCCGGGTTTGATTCCCGCGGCCGTCCTTCCTGACTGAGGTTTTTTCGTTGTATTCCCTCAGTCGACAGGCAAATGTTGGGAAGGTACCCTATTAATACGCCACGACCTCCTCCGTCCCACCTTCCATCCTTACCTACTCTTCACCATCATCTCCCAATCATCATCATAATCATCCGTCGCAATAAGCCTCGCTGCAGAACAGTGCGACGTTAAGCCCCAGGACTAAAAAAAACTCTCGTATATTTTGTAGGATACATGTTGTGGTCTGACAGTTTACAGTGTTTTGTAAATGTATATTGTAATGAAAAAAGGCTTTCTAGCTAAGTAAATAGATAATAGATAAATAAAATAAAATCAGTAAAATGAAGGAATAAATATGCTCTATTTCGAATAATAATCAAATATTGTTTTATTCTAGGGTGTTTGCGACTTTAATTCAATCGCAGGGCTATCATGAGAGACATTTGAAAACGTAAATTAATTGTATCAACTATATATTTTCCTAAAAAAATAAAAAAATAAACATTTTAATTAATTATTATTTATTTTTCCCATTCCTGTATTCCCAGAATAATTCTTGTTAATTGTCGCGCAAGACTCATCGAAGTATTTTATTCAACTTCTAGGAACGTCATCGTTTTTACGATGTCAGTATAGTCGAAATCAGATATTGTATTAATCTGTGCATAATAGCAACGATTCTTTTGAGGCGGCTCATAAACCAGTAATTCTGTCTTCATTCAATCATATTTGTAATGGTGATCGAGTAAACTGTGTTTGTTGACATCTGTAAAAGTGAATAGATAGCTTGATTGCATCATTCCAAAGGTGTGCACGACAAAATCAATAAAATTGACTTGCGGCCTTCTACCTCTGACGTACAGAAATGCAAGGTGGGATTAGCGATATAAACACGGTCTTATTGAAATTGCCACACATTTTCAAATAATCCGAATTTCTTGAAGACATTTTCACGATGGCAACACAATTTTATCAGTAAACCTGCACTTTTATAAGGAACATGTCGAAATAAAGCAGTAAAACCCTCATATCTCAGTAAATCATCTAGGGACGTGTGCATTTAAAGCTGTTAGAATAAAATATAGCAACTGATACACGATATAGTAGTTTTTCAATGAAATCTAAGGGAGGAAAAGCAGCTTAATAAAATAAAATATCAGCATGTCTTTTTCTGTTAAATGTTTTTCTGTATGGTTAAATGGAAAGAAAACTGTATTTTTGAAGTGATATTTCTCGAAAATTTATTTAGCTTTCCTAATATCTTGTCATAATGGTGCAGAATGAAATGTTCTTTAATAGTTGTATGTGGAATATCAACGATTTCTAAGGATGGTCCCTCCTTAATTCCGCTAGCGGCCGTCTTCTACACTGTCGCGTGTTAACATGACGGCTCAAGATTCATCGCCTAAGAAAAGCGCAAGAAAAGTCCTGACAAATTGCTGCGGAGTTAATGTAATGAAATGATGATGCTATTAAAAACTCCACTTATTCACGTCAAATGGATTATTTAATATGATTTATGTCATCATTCAGAAGCAATTTGCTTGAAGCTTATTGAATTTTAATTTTATTAACGCATGTCAATTATCAGAGATTTTAACTGGAAGTGATTTTAGTGAGAGAAATATGTAGGGGAAACGTTCAATCTTTTTAATGAAAGATGATTCTTCAGAATTTCAAATGGATTTACTCTTCAGATTAGGTTGACCTTAGATGCTGAACAGAAAATACGAAAATACTTTTTATCAAAATTAACAATATGAATTATTTTTCAAACTGTTTAACTATTCATAGTTTGAACGTGATGTCAGCTCATTGTTGACCACCATCTTGACGGCACGCAGAATAGCTGTGATTCTCTGCATTTTGTAAGATATTGGACGGACATTTTGTTGGCACATTGACGGGTCAGATTTATAACTTTATTGAGGTTTATCTCCGGAGCCTATACAATTTCCAAGGTATCCAATAACTATAAATATCGTCAAAAATGCAGAATCACAGCTGGTGGCCGAGAGACGGACGGGCGACGTAGCGTTTTCGTGCCCGTCAAATGCTGACCACATAGTAGGAGCAAAGTTATGACAGTAAGCGATAAAAATGTAGATAAAGGTTCAATACATGTCACCTCTGGCTTGCCTTTTCAATATTCATAACCGTTTGCCAAATATGGCAATTTATATTTTGTATTTCGTTCCAAAACCGCTCTAAACCGACCGTTGGCGGGAAATAATATATGACCGGCCTTAGCTCATGATCACTCGAACAAGATTAGCTAAAGTCAGTTAATCACGAATAATCTAATCCTAATCCCATGCTATCTGCTGTGTATGAGAGAGATAGACTGAGTGAGAAGCAACATATCAGTCAGAGAAGGACAGAGCGAGACAACCTGAAGTTTCTATTCAATAACTACACATTTCAATCAAAACAGGTCACGTGACAGTTTATTGCGTGTGAAATTACCAACACTTCACTTCATTCAGGTAAAGTTTACTTTGGATCAGATTCTTAGCTCTGTAGTTTCATAGGAAAAGTAATCAGAATTCAGAGTCTACGATACCTCATAAAATCCATGTTTTATGAAGCACAAAAAGGTGGCCCCTACTTTTTTCTACCGATTGTCTTCAAATTTGCACAGGTTATTTATAGATGAAGAGTACATCTGTGTCTCTAGTGGTCCAAAGTTTTATTTTTAGTTAAGTTATTTAAGGGCAGAGGTGTCAATGAGAATCATATATTGCCCATGTTAGCGCTTCCTCAAAGCGAGAAGAAACTTTTATTATTTATTTTTTGAATCACTAGACACAGATTTACTATTTACTCTTTAAGAACAAATTAGGGGCCGCTTTTTATGGTTTTTTGTGGTTTTTATTTTCAACAAATAAAAAAATTAAAAAAAAAATTAAAATAACTTACTTCACAGCAGTATATGCAACATGCAACACACGATTTGTGTCACAAATGTCACGTACAACCCATAGCTAGAGCATTTTCTCTTACATCCGAATCGAACATTTCTGGGAGTATTATTGTCTCTACGGAACAGGTTCTGGATCTTACATGTATTCCGGAGGCCCGGGTTCGATTCCCGCGGCCGTCCTTCCTGACTGGGGTTTTGTCGTGGTTTTCCCTCAGTCGACAGACAAATGCTGGGAAGGTACCCTACTAATAGGCCACGACCGTCTCCTTCCCACCTTCCATCCTTACCTACTCTTCACCATCATCTCCCAATCATCATCATAATCATTCATCCGTCGCCATTAGCCTCGCTGCAGAACAGTGCGACGTTAAGCCCCAGACAAAAAACATTATTGACTCTTAATTGATTTGATTTTAGCTTAAGAAAAGTACAATGTCGAACAAAATGAAGAGACTGGAGAATGCTGTTGAGAAGTTGACGGAGAAAGTGGAGATGATGATGAAGAGAATGGAGGAGATGACGAAACTCAATGGCTGTACAGGTGAAGGGAAGAAGACTGCAGCTGGCGCTCTTGTAAGTACTAAGTACCATCTCTTAGGTTTCATTTTGTTATCTCTGTAAAGCGTTGATAAGCTACTCAATGCAAGTATGGCGTCATTGTATAGCGATGTCAGTAGTGAAGAACAAATTATCTAATATTATATATTATTGGATCAATCATCGAGAATTTAAATAGATTCGTGTAGTAATTCAGAAATATCAACATCCCAACAAACCATTTCGTAGTAATTTTAAATACTAAATGAGATACTTTATGATTTTTGTTTGATTTTATGCATTTTTCTTCATCTAGGTAGATTAATTACGCATCTAACATAATCGAAATGAGTACAAAATCACCGACTCATACGTGATAAAAGCTTCAGCCAACACAATAGGGAAGTCTCATTAAAATAAAATTTCAGAATAATGGTTATTTTATGAAAGTTGAGATGTTGCTGAATACAGATTTGGTATTATATTTGTTGTGAGTAGAATAGTTTACAAGGAATTAATTTACAAAGATTGATACATTTCTTACATTTGTAAAACAGGAAAACTTACAATGACATCCCAATTTGCTATATTGTCATGGCAACAAAGGAATCACCATGGAGTCATTCCAAGCCAACTCAACCAAAAAAAAGCCAAAATAAAATTTCATCTCTCCAAATTTGCTAATAATTTGTGGAAGTTCTAACAAGAACAAAGCAACACACACCTCTTTCAGGATTTTTCCATATTCATTATACTATTTTACTTACAGGGCGCCAAAATAGACCAAAAAACCTACTTTTTGGATAATTGAGCGTTAGACAACATTTAATATCTTTTTACTCCTTCCACCTAGAACGATGATTTTTTTTAGATCTGATAGCTCTTAAAACAGACTTTTAAAATATTTATGTCCGGGAAAAATTTTTGAATTTTTTTGACAATATTTCTTTATTACAAATTTTTAATTGCCTCTAGACTAAAATTTGTATTTTTGTATTTTTTTAAATTTTTTCTGTAAGACCTCTGATATGTTTTTGACATGCTCAGAAAGTTTCAGGATGGGCCTCCTATCGGTCTAGACTCCTATCCAAAAAAACTTACTTTTTTGATAATTGAGCGTTAGACAACATTTAATATCTTTTTAATCATTCCACCTAGAACGATGATTTTTTTTAGAGTTGATAGCTCTTAAAACAGACTTTTCAAATATGTATGTCCGAAAACAAAACTTGAAATTTTTTGACAAAAATTTTTTGCTTAAATTTTTTAATTACCTCTAGACAAAAATTGTATATTTTGTTATTTTTTATATTTTTTCTGTATGACCTCTAATATGTTTTTGACATGCTCAGAAAGTTTCAGGATGGGCCTCTTATCTGTTTGGGAAAAATAAATTATTTACGAATGTCAGATCCGAAATTCGGATAAAATAATTTATATTTCCCAAACAGATAGGAGGACCATCCTGAAACTTTCTGAGCATGTCAAAAACATATCAGAAGTCATACAGAAAAAAAATAAAAAATCAAAAAAAATATAATTTTTGTCTAGAAGTAATTTAAAAAAAAATTACAAAAAAATTTGTCAAAAAATTTCAATTTTTGTTTTCGGACATACATATTTGAAAAGTCTGTTTCAAGAGCTATCAACTCTAAAAAAAATCATCGTTCTAGGTGAAATGAGTAAAAAGATATTAAATGTTGTCTAACGCTCAATTATCAAATAAGTAAGTTTTTTTGGATAGGAGTCCAGACCGATGAGAGGCCCATCCTGAAACTTTCTGAGCATGTCAAAAACATATCAGAGGTCTTACAGAAAAAATTTAAAAAAATACAAAAATACAAATTTTTGTCTAGAGACAATTAAAAATTTGTAATAAAGAAATTTTGTCAAAAAATTTCAAATTTTTTTCCCGGACATAAATATTTTAAAAGTCTGTTTTAAGAGCTATCAGATCTAAAAAAAATCATCGTTCTAGGTGGAAGGAGTAAAAAGATATTAAATGTTGTTAAACGCTCAATTATCCAAAAAGTAAGTTTTTTGGTCTATTTTGGCGCCCTGTAAGTAAAAAAGTATAAAGAATTTTGAAAAATCCTGAAAGAGGTGTGTGTTGCTTTATTCTTGCTAGTATTGTCCCAAATTTTGAGGAGAATCAGAGAGGTTGCCGAAAAATCATTGGTTGAGTTGATACGGAACGACTCAATGGTAACACATTGTTGGAGACTTGGAAACTACGTCACAATCCTGATTCTCGTTGCCTGCCGTTTTTCCCGCCAAAATATCCAGTGACATTTAAATTTGATTTTTATGAATGAAAATTTTAAATTTCGATTGTGATAAGTGTGTTTGTCATTGTTATTTGTGTTGTTATTTACACATTAACTAGAATAAAATTTTACGAGACTTCCCTATTCCAACATGTACAGTGTTCTTACGAAGTGAATCTCCACCCTGCATGTGTTAATCAGGTCCAACACAACGTCATCACTGATTGTTATTTCAGGACGAAGCGACGTCTAAGTTTGAAGAAATTAAAAGCGAGCTGCATGAGTTGAAAACAGATCACAAGAAGCACGTGACTTTCTTGGAAGCTCGAGCAGACAGCGTGGAGACATCAGACAGCTCAAACAGCGGTGAGCAGTGATATGTTGCACACAGATACCTTGATTATACAGAACTGTACATGGACTTGAGGTGGGAACAAGGGACGAGTGATAATCATGGTTTACTGAAATTTCTACAAATTTGAAAAGATTTCGAATTTGTAGAAGGCCTTTTTACTATGGCAACATAATTTTACATGTAAAACTACACTCTTAAGATGAAAAAACGTAAAAATAAAGCAGTAAAACCTTCATAGCTTGGTAAAACGTCTACGAAGGTATCCATTTAAAAATGTTATAATAAAATAATGCGTCTGATACACACTATTATAGTAGTTTTCAAAAAATTATATACGTGGGAAAGCAGCCAAATAAGCTTGAAAGAATATCATGCAGCATGACTTTTTCCGTAAGATCGCAATGTTAAACTGATGAGAAAACAAATGTAACTTTGAAGATATATCTCGTAAATTAGTTCAAGTTGACCACTTTTTCTTGCCATATTATGATGCGGATCATACAAATCTATTTTTATGCGAATTTATCAAAATTTTGTCTACATTTTAACTATACTTAAATATAAAAGGTTTATAAGAGGTCAGATTTATAAGAGGGCAAAATAATTATATATAATTGAAACCCCAAATTGAAACCCCAAGAAGCCAAGAGTTATAAAAAACTCTTGGCTTCATGGGGTTTCAATTTTCTGTCTTCAGACAATGAGGACATTTTTATCTCAGATAAAAAAAATTTATCTCAGAAAAGTGGGAGTGAGTATGAGAAAAAAAATAGTGAGAAAATCGGTATCAACCAATAGAATCTAAGCCTCCTGGATTTCAATTGGTTGATAACAATTTTCTCACTATATTTTTCTCATACTCACTCTCACTTTTAAAATAGCTCACGTTGGTATACTACAATGGTGTAGTATGACATCTTTTGTAAGATGCAAAGTTACATCGATTTCTATCGAAGATGCTTCCTTCCTTCACCATCCATGTTGATTGATCGCAGGGAGCGAGGAATCAGGTGATGAAATGAGTCAGAGTCAAGCAGAGCTGGCGACTGCTTTTCTGACGTTGACGACGTACATGGACGAGATGAGAGGAAGACAAATGACGGCGGAGAAGAGTTTGGAAGAAACATCCGTCGAGGAGGGAGCTGCAGGTGGCGTTGTTGTAAGTATTCAAATATCCTGCTGACGTGAACGGTATTTAAAACAAATAGGTGCAATACATTGATAAAGAAACGAGAATGCAAAAATGAAATATCGGAAAAGGTACTTCAATGTCATTCTTTACGTAACCGATAGCCAATAATCGCAAAAAAAATCAGGACTAGCTGCCGTTTTCATTTATATAGACATATCCTGCAATATAAACAAATTTACTTATAATTATAAAACTTAACACAATTTCATATCATATTGTTAGCAATATATTACTTATAAAGATGTTGGTTAGTATAAGATTCTCTCATGTTAAATTTTAAAACACACTACATGTGGTGGTCATGGGTTCCAGGCAATAATAATCATTCGAAATAGACCGAGTGTCATTGTAGTGCTCTTCATGCTGATATTTTAGAAGAAGGCAGTTCAATGTTCTCATACTGGTCACAATAATTAACATAATGACATTATTATCGTGGGGATATGTTTATGCTTAACATGTTTTTCTCTCCCTCCTATCTAAGTACCTAATTGACATTCTCCTCCTTCAGGAATCACCTAAGTCCGAGAACGAAGTAATGGACGAAGAACTGCGCGGATTGAAGCCAGAATTCCACAAGTACGTGATGTTCTTAGCCGCCCGAGAAGGCCGTGTAGAAGATCTCAAGTACTTGGTAGAACACCGCGGTGTGCGCATATCACCTAGAGCTAAGAACGACGAGGATCTCCTCTACTTAGGAGTACAAAGCGGTTGCAAAGAAATCACAGAATACATCATGCAGCGATTCAATGAGCTGAAACTAAGTAGTGAAGAACGCAATAAACTTATGTTACTCGCATGCGAACACGGCGACCTAGACGTCATCAAATACCTGCATCTACAAGGCATATCACTAACTGTAACAGATCATAGAGGGCTTATGCCCGTTCACATAGCTTCCAAACACGGCCATGTTGACGTGTTGAAGTACTTACATCAAGAAGGCGTGGAACTAACTGTGACGGATGATTCACATGACAAGTTAATGCATGTTCACTACGCATCCAAGCACGGCCATGTGGATGTGTTGAAATACTTCAGTTCATTAGGCGTGGACTTGAGTGTTAAAGAACGGAATGGGTGGACGCCAATTCACTACGCAAGTAATCAAGGTCATCTAGATGTCATAAGATATCTCCATAAGCAAGGCGTTGACCTCAACGTGAACAACAATATCGAGTGGACGCCTATGCACAGAGCAAGTAACTATGGTAAACTAGGAGCTGTGAAGTTGTTACACAAGCTCGGTGCTGATCCCAAATCTCCGGACTACATAGGGCGACGACCTGTTGACTTAGCAGGTGGTGATTCAACACAACGAGATGCGATCATCAGTTATTTAACTCCATTCTCTTAAGCTGTTTTCACACTTCAAACACAGGGGTTCACAAAAAGTATTATCTCTTCGTATACGTACTATCTTTGGTATTATCTTTCATTTAACACGGTGTTTTTTTGTATTAAATCAAAAGATAATACGCATTAGAAGATAATACCTTTTGTGAATCCAGCCCCAGGGTTTTGATCTGGGTTCGGCTATGAATAGGTATAGAAAAAGCAATCCAGAGGTGACATGTATTGAACCTTTATCTACATTTGCATCGCTTACTGTCATAATTTGTCTCCTTCTATGTGGTCAGCATCAGAGTGTTTTCGTTCCAAGTAAATGCTGACCACAAGTAGGAGCAAAGTTATGAGTAAGCGATGAAAATGTAGATAAAGGTTCAATACAGGTCACCTCTGGCTTGCTTTTTCGATATTCATAACCGTTTGCTAAATATGGCAATTTTGTATTTCGCTCTAAAACCGTCCAAACCGACCGTTGTTTGTATCACTTTGAAGGTTTGAGGCTAGGTTAGCTTTTTGTTTATTGATACGTCCTAAACAGCAATTATCATCCAATTTTACTGTTGATATTTGATCTTTATACAAGATGTGATTAAATGATTAGGAATTAAAGATAAAAATGATTAAGATTACGGGCCAGTCTTTCCTTACTCTGCTAACTTTTAAACATTTGATTAGGACTGTAATGTCATGGCAAAAACTAATGACATTGCTAGAATGTCGTTATCGTAATTATAAGCTGGGGTTAAAATTTGTTTCATCAGAAAATTTATTCATTAATCCTTGATGTATTTGATTAGATAGTCTTGAAATGAGTTTTCAAATCGCATGCAATACGAAGTCTCGCTTATCAACGCGTCATCAACGCGTCATGTTTAACGTCGCACTGCTCTGTAACTATGCTGATTGCGACGAATGGATGATGATGAAAAGTTGATGATGTACATGCCGTTATACCTCACGTAAAAACATAGCGGAGAATATTAAATAAATTTTTAAAAATACATGCTGACTGAAACTGATAAAACTTGGACTCCGGACTTTCTTGTGTGGAGGCATGACGGCTATCAGTTTTCATCAAGCAACCATTGGGAAACCATGGTAATATTGTTATAAGAAAGATTTTACATAACAATATGCGTTCTATTTGTATTCGTACACAATAGACAATTAGAATAAATTGAACAATGAAATAGCCACGGCCTCCTTTATAAGTTTTGTTGATTTGTTTCACTTCACGTTTCCGGCCTGTCCACGAACTGAAAAATTCATAGCTTGCACGAACTTCTTTTGTTTTCTATCAGCAATGCTAAATTATTGAATTGTCCACCCATTACGTTGGCACGTTGACGGGTCAGATTTATAATTTTATTGAGGTAAATCGATGTATTTTTGTAATGTGAGTGATTTCTCTACATACTAAAGTAATCTCCGGAGCCTATACAATTTCCCAGGTAGCCATTAAGGTGGCTGCATATCACGTGACTTATCAACCAAAAAGCTACACATTTTCATTTGGAAGGGTTCAGTTTAGCAAATACTTCTCACTCATCAGATAAGTTAGGACACATCTGTTGGAACTAATCTACGCAGAAAAGAACTGCGAAAATAACTTATTAGATGATTTTACTTCCTTGCACCTAAATATTCTCAAATCAAGACCTAAAGTTTAAGGAAATCCTATGAGTTGCCAAGAACAGCAAACTTTAATCTAATAAAAGGGCACATATGCATCACAAACCTGACACAATTTTGCCAACAAAACATGCACTCTTTCTTCATCTTTCCAACGAAATGTTG
This sequence comes from Leuctra nigra, assembly GCA_934045905.1. NCBI lineage: Eukaryota > Metazoa > Arthropoda > Insecta > Plecoptera > Leuctridae > Leuctra > Leuctra nigra. Next base: position 1,022,104 of record OW203771.1, read on the forward strand.
AGATATTAATTATATCCACTATTATGAATGTAACATTTAAAATAACTGCACTGGGTTTTGACAGCTTTCAAACGCGTACGGATACACACGATTTTCATTTATTATATTCTTAAACCACTGCAAAAATAAATATTATTGACTAAAAATATTGATAAGCTCCAGTATGCAGTGAATTTACTTCATAAATCACCTTGGATTACTCAGCATGAACGATGTAAGGTATGTACTCATAGGTAACTATTTCTTTTGATCGGATGTAGAGAAATAAAGTCACGTGATATGCATTGGCCTTAACTATAAAATATCGTCAAAAAAGCAGAGAATCACATCTATTCTGCGTGCCATTAAGATGGCGACGGCAACAATGAGATGACATCACATGCAACCTATGAATTGAAGTCACATATTTCGCCAACACCACTGTCTACCTTAGCATTGCACGCCCTACTTGATGAAAATATTACATGTCCACCTGATGAAACAAAGTATGCAGTGTTGATTTTGTTCGAAATTCATTTTTTTTGCATTTTCCGTGTATTCATTATTTGTTGTGTTGATTAGTTTATATTATCATAAAAAGCATTAAATATTGTAGAAATGGTTGGGAAATTAAAGTGTTGTGTAATTAATTGTGATACTAAAAACTGTATCGACATTAAGTACCATGAAATTCCGGCAAATATGGAAAGGAGGTAAAAGTGGAAATGAAACTTCACGGGAAACCTAACCTAATAAATTCAATCCGTAGACAAATAGCAGGTGAATTGGTACTATTTCAAGTACCTAAATATGTTTGAATATTTTTAATATTACCTGTTAAAACACAAATATTTATTGCCGAAATTCTCCTACATTATTGAATATCTAATGAATTTTCTCTACTGACAGCAGTCTGCATAGAACAAAAGCAACACTGCACACTTTGTATCACCCAGGTGGACATGTAATATTTTCATCAAGTAGGGCGTGCAATGCTAGGGTGGACAGTGGCGCTTGGCGAAATATGTAACTTCAATTTTTCAGTTCGTGATCAGGCCGGGAACATGGAGTGAAACAAAACAACAAAACTTATAAAGGAGGCCGTGGAAATAGCTGTTTTTTAATACGTCAATTTCCCATAACCATAGCACCATGACAGTAAAATTTTAAAATACTCGAGGGGCGAAAACCAAACCAATCGGTGTAGATTTGATTTTTAAATACCCATAAATAAAAGACCAAGAAATAATATCAATAAAAATAATAAAGACAGCACAAAATTAATAAGAATACTCGACTTCAATAAAAAAAGTACGATAATTATTAAAAATGAAAACTAAATATTGAAATCTTATGAAAAAACACACATTACTTTTAAAATTTAAATAAAAACAATATCACAATGAGATATACAGGTACTCTTAAATGGCAACTGTAATTGAATTGGTTATGAAAATGTTTCCTATCTCTCTACAGGCAAAAATACCTCTCATTTCAATAAACTTCTTCCCTAAAATGCGGACAATGTCTTATTGAGCGAGCGTAGCGATCGTCACCACGGTACTCTTATGGCACTTTCTCTGTGTGTGTTTTTTGTGTGTGTGTGCACTGCCCAGGTCAAACCGCACAACCAACGATCTGAGAAATTTTGCACACATACTAAAGTAATCTATGGGGTCTCAGGGATCGTTTTTGAAAGGGATCCTGTGATTGGTTCAAATTAAAAAAAAATCTTTCGATTGGTTGGTCCGATCAATTTGTAATTGAGCGAGCGTAGCGAGCGTCACCACGGTACACTTATGGCACTTTCTCTGTGTGTTTTTTTTTTTTTTTTTTTTTTTTTGTTTTTTTGTTTTTGTTTTTGCCTGCACTGCCCAGGTCAAACCGCACAACCAATCGATCTGAAATTTTGTACACATACTAACGTAATCTATGCGATCCCTGGGATCTTTTCTGAACGGTATCCTGTGATTGGTTCAAATTTTATAAAAATTATCTTTCGATTGGTTGGTTTGATCAATTTGAAATTTAGCAAAGTCATTGCAACCAACATTGTACCCAATCAAAAAAAATTTCAGCCAAATCCTCCAATTGGTTCAAATTTAAAACCATTTTTCCTGTGATTTTTTGAAATTTAAACTGGAACCGATTGACCGACCAGCTAAAATCTTCGCATGGTCATTGGTACCAACATTTAAAGTATTTTTGCCAATTTTCACTCTAATCTGTCGTTATTTTCAAAAGTTTTTGTCATTTTAGGGACATTTTGCGTGTTGGCTGTCAAATTCACGGCGACTTCGAATCTACAGTTCAAGGCAAGGTAGTTAGAGCAGAAAGTTTTAAACGATATGAAACTTATAATGACCGTTCAACAGATTGATCTGATATTGTGTACACACACTACATATCATATCATATGGGTGGTCCCAGGTATATTTTTTGAACGAGATCCTGTGATTTTTGAAAATTAACAAGGAACCGTTCAATCATAAAGGTTTAATCGATCAACTTAAAACTTAGCAAGGATTGGCACCAATATTTTTGGAGATTTTGGAGATTTTTATACAAGTATGTGACGAAACTAAAGAATTAATGGCTTTTAATGACATTCGATAGACATAATTTCGGTTCGAGGTGTTGCGTGTATCCGAATATCTGTCAGTAATGAAGTATCGAAATGAATGTTTTCCAGTGCCAATTGAAAATTGATTCTGATTTGCTTTATGAACCAGGTGCTTAGATGCTATTTTAAAGTTTCGATGAAAAGCATACACTTTTAAGTTGATATCATAATCAATTCAATATGGATGTATATGTTTTCCGTGCGTTGTGTACGCATTTCCGGTTCGAGAATTTGCGCGTATCCGTGCTCGCTCATCAACGCGTTACACTGAGCGTTTTCCTAGTTTTAACAAGTCATTACGACCAACATTTTACCCAATCTTACAAAGTTTCAGCCAAATCCTCCCATTGGTTAAAATTTAAAACCATATTTCTTGTGTTTTTGAAATTTAAAGTCATTGGGACCAACATTATTCTGTATTTTTGACTATTTTCAGACTAATCTTTTTTTAAATCCAAAAGTTAATGACATTTTATGGACTTTTTGAGTGTTGGCTGTCAAATAACACGAAAATGTTTTTTCACGGCAGCTTCTACTCTTCAGTTCCAAGGTAGTTAAAGCAGAAACTTTCAAACTCATATGAAACTAATATGACCGTTCAACAGATTGATATGATATTGTGTACTACACACACTAATATCATATGAGTGGTCCCAGGTATAATTTTTGAACGAGATCATGTGAATTTTGAAAATTAACATGAACCGTTCAATCATAATGGTTCAATCGATCAACTTAAAACTTTGCATGGTTATTGCGACCAATACTTTTGCAATTTTTTGAGATTTTTATACGAGTCTGTGACGAAATTCAATAAGCTTTTAATGACATTTTCGATAGACATAATTTCTGTTCGAGGTCGGGTATCCGTGCTCGCTCATCAACGCGTTACCCAGAGCGTTTTCCTAATTAACTCAATCCCAAAGACATTCACCGCCTCCTAAGACACTCTAACAAACACGGCATCAGTGAATGCACAGCCATCTCGATCTCATTTCACACACCGCCGATTCCAGAGCCACACAGATGCAAGAATCTCTTTCAATTTGTCAAAACGTCTGTAATGGAATGGGATTGCAGTCATCCGGGAGGGATTTAATATCACTGTACTTTGCAGGATCAACTGGTAATTCAGGATGGATCGCGTGGAAGAGTTAGCACGACGGGAAAAACTTGAGGCAAACATCTCGGCTGGGTTTATTATTAGTATTTATCAACATAAATAACTACCTACATTTCTAGAAACATTATATATCTATTGTCTAATAATAATGAATATTGAACACAACATTTGATTTGAGTTGAAAAGTTACAGTGACGAGATATTGTAATTTTTAGCTCTGGATATACACAAGTCACGTGACATTTCCTCTCCTCAATCACTGCAGCGCTTATGGACGTCACGTGACAGGTGTGTCGATATGTTTGCCTCAACTCGCACAGTGGCAGGATAGGTCAATGCTTTCTCTACCCAACTATTAATGCTCGAAGCCTGGAAGCTAGATTGAAGAGAGGTCATGATTAAGGTGCTGCAAGCGCGAGCAATTTTGGAAAATTGAGCGAGAGAAAAATTGTTTCATAATTGTTTGATAAGATGTTCACTTGATCAGTCTGATTGTGTATTAGTAGCACCTTTTCATTTTTGCCTCGTGTCTTGTTAACTAGGAAAACGCTCAGTGTAACGCGTTGATGAGCGAGCACGGGTACGTGCAAATTCTCGAACCGGAAATGCGTACACAACGCACAGAAAACATATACATCCATATGGAATTGATTATGATATCAACTTAAAAGTGTATGCTTTTCATCGAAACTTTAAAATAGCATCTAAGCACCTGGTTCATAAAGCAAATCAGAATCAATTTTCAATTGGCACTGGAAAACATTCATTTCGATACTTCATTACTGACAGATATTAAAAATGTAAATAACTTCATACGTTCTTAACTGATTGGGATGAAATTTTGTAAAATAAGAGACAATAATGGTCTTAATGATCATGCAAAATATGAGTTTGATCAGAATTATCGAAGACCGTTTTCATTTTTCAGCCTATCAGGAGATATTTATTTAAATTTTAACCAATGAATCTGAGTAACGCGTTGATGAGCGAGCACAGATACGCGCAACACCTCGAACCGAAATTCTGTCTATCGAAAATGTCATTAAAAGCCAATAATTCTAAAATTTCGCCACAGATTTGTATAGAAATCTCAAAACATTCCTAAAATATTGGTCCAAATAACCATGCAAAGCTTTAAGTTGATCGATTGAACCTTTATGATTGAACTGTTCCGTGTTAATTTTCAAAAATCACAGGATCTCCTTCAAAAAATATACCTGAGACCACTCATATGATATAAGTGCGTCTACACAATATCAGATCGACTGTTAAACGGTCATTATCAGTTTCATTTGCGTTTGAAAGTTTCTGCTCTAACTACCTTGCCTTGAACTGAAGAGTCGAAGTCGCCGTGAATTTGACAGCCAACACGCAAATAGTCCGTAAAATGTCAATAACGTTTGGATTTAAACACAGATTAGTATGAAAATTGTCAAAAATGCAGATAATGTTGGACCCAACCATCATGCGAAGTTATAAGTTGATCGTTCAATCGGTTATAGTTTAAATTTCTAAAAACACAGGAAAGATGGTTTTAAATTTTAACCAATGGGAGGATTTGGCTGAAACTTTGTTTGATTGGGTACAATGTTGGGGGTAATGACTTGTCAAAATTTCAATTTGATCAAAACAACCAATCGAAAGTTAATTTTTTTTAAATTTGAACCAATCAATGGATTTCAAAAAAATTAGGGTCTGCAACAATCAGAAATGTTACGTACATGTGTGCAAAATTTCAGCTCGATCGAAGAAAAACTCTGACCTGTATATCGTCAGTAACAAAAAAAAAAAAAAAAAAAAAAAAAAAAAAAAAAAAAAAACAGAGGTCCGTGCCAAAAGAGCCAAAAGGAGACGCTCGCTTCGCTCGCTCAATTAAGCCTGATGCACAATTGAATTAAGGTTTATGGTTTAATGTTATGTGATTAGTGTTTAAGATGTTATAACAGAGTCCAGTGCACAACTGCTTATTTCACGAGGTTATTTCCACCATCTTATTTTCATCTTAATTCCAGATCTTGAAACGGATTTTATTTCTCAGTTTGTAAATATGAATGTGCCTAATGCCCTGTGCTTGATCTTATGAGACTACATTGCAAAGTCCTTTCAAATAGGCAATCTATTTGCATGGTACAGAGATGTGACGCAGCCAAGCAAAGTCTAAGGAAATCAGATGCTCAAAGCTTTGACAAGATGAGTTCAGTTCACTAGAAGATATGCAGGAGACGATTCTTAATGGCGCATATGATTATTGTGTTTTTATGAATATCATTCGCGAGATTTTACATTATCATGTATGAAAATGTTATATTTTGGGGAGAGTTTGTTTTACATGTTTTAAGGTGCTGCAAGCGCGAGCGATTTTGCTGCTTTTTGTAGACACTTTTTGCGATACGATTGGAGACGAAATGGGTAGACTAAATTATTTGAAATTTTAATCATGATTAGATAAAAGACAAACTTAGGGTTATCCTTTGGTACATTTTCAATTTTTTGTTTCGTTAATTAGTAATAATTAGTTGATTTTTGGTAAAAAATTAGCTATTTTCTTGTCTCCCTGGGTGCCGTATAAAATTAAATTTCAAAAATGTGCCAAGAGATAACCCTAAGTTTGTCTTTCAACTAATCGTGATTAAAATTTGAGATCAATTGGTTAACGGGTTTGGTCTCCAATCGTATCGCAAATTTCATCGTTTTGCGCGGTTTTGTTGAATAACCGGCGCCTAATTAACAATGCAATAGGCATCCTGCGTGAGAAAAGGTTGCCATAGTAACCTATACAAAAGTATAGGGAAAAACAAATCTGACAGCGGCAATACAAATCTCATATTTTGAGTGATTACTTGTGAAAGAAAGATATTTAAGTAAGTACAAGGTAATAATAATACGCAATATTTATCTTTACACATGTTTAAGTTAAATATTCATCTGATAAATATGATTTATTGCTATTATTTAAAGCTTTGACACATTTCCCCTACCATTGCAGCCTCCATTTTTCTACCACTGTGACGTCACGAGCAGGATTCCTATAAGCAAAAATTAAAAAGTGCTACTAATATACAATCAGACTGATCATGTGAACATCCTGTGAAAGTTACACTCACTTATGACACAATTTTTCTCTCTCAATTTTCTAAAACGGCCGAGCGCTAGTATCACCTTAATTTGATTCAGAGTGATTTTATAAACGATTCAGATTTATTTTTAATTTTGTGTGTGTATTTATTTTATTTTAACAAGGGACATGTTCAGATTACAGCAACGTAATGAATGGCCAGCCAGACAGTGATTGAAACCGTGTCTCCTAGCGGCTGTACTACTACACTCTCGCATGGACACAGCATGGAGGTATAATTTGGTTATTATAACTCCATGGACACAGTATTAATGCGTGAATTATGTAGCGGCATCGGTCAGGGCAAGGGCGGGGTTTCACAAACCAACGCGTTCGTTTAACTCTTGGAGGAAATTAGAATCATTTAGCTAATTGTATTCGGTGTTGTTCCCATACAGTGTGTTACACTTCACATTATGTCCCTTATACTTGGCTAGGAACCAGGTCATGATGGTTCCATGGTTAGGAATGAGAATTTGTTGGAATTCATACCAATGCGCTCGGTCGTTTTAGCAAATTCAAAGAGACAAATTGTTACGTAAGTGGGTGTAACTTTGATAGGATGTTCACATGATCAGTCTAATTGTATAGTCTAATTGTTTTACCAATTCCATTCTGATGGAATCCGGTCACGGCCATAAAGAAATCGAATTCCATCAAAATTGAGAATTCAAAAGTTAGAGAATAGGGCCCCGGATTATCATTGGATGAAATCGAATTCCAGTAGAGTTTAAAAGTTTTAGAAACAGGCCCCAGCACTGTATAACGTGGTTAGTTCATTGACCAATCAGAGCGTTATCCTTGTCTTCATTAACTTTCAGTTCCATCTCGACAATGAGATTGCCGACTCAAAATAACCGCCACGACTTTATGTCCCTCTCGTTTACGACAGAATCTAATAACATTTTCCAGAAGTTGAGTTGGTTTCATATCTTCGGTTCCTCGCGATTCAGTTAGTGTAATTGGACGGTGGAAGAAAAACAAGTGAAAGCCAATTATTTTTTATTGTACAAGCGTCATTGAAGCATATGGCTGGAATCTCTGTATTTTCTCGCATTTAAGGTGAAAAGTAACGGGACATGCCAGGCGCGTAGGAAGGGGGGGGGGGGTAATCTCACCCCCTCCCATCTACTCGAGCAGGCTGACCCCCCATTCACAATATAACATTATGTTTAGTGTCCGTCAATCAGTTAAAAAAAAAAAAGAAAAAAAAAATCCACTCTCTGTACCATAATATGCCAAGAAAAAGTAGGCAAGCAGAACTAATTTTCAAGATATATCACTTCAAAGTTTCAGTATTTACGCTATTGAACATTGCGACCATACGGAAAAAGGCATGCTGATATTTTCAAAACTGTATTAAGCTGCTTTCCCACACTTACATTTCTTTAAAAAACTACTTTATCGTGTATCAAGTCCAATATTTAATTCTAACAGTTTTAAATGTACACATTCCTGAATGATTTACTGAGCTATGAGGGTTTTACTGCTGTATTTGTACGTTTTATAAAAAGTACAGTTTTACACGTAAAGTTGTGTTGACTTGGCATCACTGCCCGAACCAACTTGCTTCATTTATGACGATCAACTCTCTCAAAAAGAAACAAAAGAACGTTTGTGTTTTGTTTTCATAAACGCACATCCTCATTATTTCATTTCACGAAAGTAAAACTTTCCTTTCAAATGTTTCGATCTGAAAAACACAAACGGACGAAGAAAGTTAGTCTAAATGATACGTTTTACTCCCGAACAAAAGCGCGTATTTATAGACTCTCGTTTGGAGAGAAAGTTTGAAAACATTCACAGCTGGAAACAGTCATTAGCGTTCAATTAAATCAGCCATCAGAATATTGTATTAATTGCAATGTTTCAGCTTTTTGTTTACTTTCGGTTCCGGTTATGAACTCTAGTTCCGAACATTGGAAACTGTGATATTAATTTTGTTTGAATGAAATACAAAATATAATTTTTTCGATGTAAAAGAGGTATTTAGAGTCTGAAATTTTGCACTCTTACAACAGAAGCGGTATCTGGGATCGTTTTTGAACAGGATCCTGTGATTTTTTAAATTTAAACAAGAAACGTTTGGCCGATCAACTTAACAATTTTCAGTCTAATCTGTCGTTCTTCAAAAATTATTATCATTTTACTGAAATTGTATGCTAATCTTGAAATATTTACAAATTTATGCCAAGAATGTAGGTACAGTTATTTTATCACTGCTCTCTTAACGCTCAAGTCCAAGGTCTGTCGAGCAGAGACTTGCGAATGCAAATCAAATCGCATACAATACGAAGACTCGACGCTCATCAACGCGTTACACTGAGCGTTTTCCTATAGCTTGCACGAACTTCTTTTGTTTTATAAATCAGCAATGCAAAATAATTGAATTTTCCACTTGAGGACGGTGGACGGACATTTTGTTGGCACGTTAACGGGTCAGATTTTAACTTTATTGAGGTAAATCGATGTATTTTTGTAATGTGAGTGATTCCTTTTCGCACTAAAGATATCTCCAGAGCCTATACAATTTCCCAGGTAGCCATTAACTATAAAATATCGTCAAACAAGCAGAGAATCACAGGTTTTCTGCGTGCCATCAAGATGGCGGCAGGCAACAATGAGATGACATCACGTGCAAACTATGAATAGTATATTTTTACATGTGCATCAATAATATCTTATTAATAAACTATTATTAAACTCAAATTATTTCAAACATTTCATCGAACCCCTTCACCCCTCCGACGCCTTATGACACTTCCTCCTCCCCCCCCCCCCCCCCTCCCATCAGGAAATCCAACACACCTCGGGTTTAACGCTAAGCGGAATTGATATGAAAATCTTCCGCACGGGCGCGTGGCAATCGCATAACACCTCGGTGACGTCACAGCTAGACCCGGCGGCGCCTAGGTTCACGGGCGTGTCGCATGTCGCTGCGTGGTAGCGCGGGTGTTCCGGCGCGCGAGCCTAGGCGCCACGTGGTGTAGGCGAGGATTAGAGACACGTTGCTTGGGGAGGCTCATCCGTGTTATTTCAAACTTATTTAGTCCCACCGAGGGAGGCTATTCTGTAACTTTATTCGGGAATAATCCGATTCTGTTCAATGTTAATCCATATGGCCGTGAATCGGATTCCACCAGAAACGGGATATTTAAAGTTATAGAATACTGTCCTGTATCTTGGCGTACTTCATAGGTAGAAGGCCGGAAGTCTAATTCCTCATATATTGCACATTTTTGGAATGAACACTTTTGTTTGTTTTTAACTGTCAAACTCCTGATGAAGCCCACTGAAAAGAGGGTGAAATATAGAGATTTCTAATAAAAGTACAGTTTGTGAAACATTCAAGAAGTGAGTATTTATTGTAACTAGAAATCCAAACTAATGAATCGAGAAACGAAATATTAAAACAGATGTAATCAAGCTTTATCAACTGCTATTTGACTGACGTCAACAAATACAGTTATGAAATATGATTTTTACTGAATCCCTCAGTTAGGTGAATGTTAATAAATACCAACTGCAATGTGAAAAGATGTCCCACTCGAGGAAAATCTTTTCACATTGCAGTTGGTATTTATTAAATACAGTTATATTGAAGTATTCTCTTACACAATGACAATATGATTGGTTGAAGACAAGATACTGGTTTACTCACTTCTAGAATCATCGAAATGACTTCCGTCCTTCTACCTTTTAAGATATGCATTGTGAGAGTTGCTGCTCTTTAGAGTTAACAAATCAGATGGAAATGAAATCCTGAATAAAATGTGAATAAAATGCAATATTTCGGATCTTCTGGTTGAACGATGGGATCTGGAGGTCTATTCCAGAACGTTTTCCCAATTCCATTCTGATGGAATCCGGTCACGGCCATAAGGATTAACATTGCATGGAATCGAATTCCAGTGGAATTGGAAATTAAAAAGTTCTAGATTAGGGCCCCTGGGCAGTGCAGCAAATAAGAAGAATGAAACAGAGAGGTTATGTAACAGTGCCCCAAATGCTCTATACGATCACTTAATCAAGTAACAAAGGAAAGCGATTGACAAGCACTCTACTTTTTGTCACATTGAAACAGTGGCTTTTAGGTAAGACGTCAAACCAAACCACACGACAATATTTCATATGAAACATTTGATGAATGAACTCGAACAATAATGTGAATGAAACGAGGTGAAAACATAAAAAAGCAATTATTTATCGCATTATGAAATCGTTGCCTGGGGTTGGGGCTGGGGGAGGGAGTGACTGGAATATGTTCTAAAAACAAGAAAAACGCTCTGTGTAACGCGTTGATAAGTGAGCCTTTATATTGCATGCGAATTAATATGCGTTTGTAAGTTTCTGCTCTAGAGACCTTGGAAAGCCGGAAGGAATTGCTTCAAAGAAGCAGTGATAAAATGTCTGATTTTTTAAAATAAAACAGACGCTATTCGAGAAAATAAGCAACACGACTGACCTCTGGTGGATTCTTTGTTACTAGCCATAGGGGAATAATGGAGGATATCAGGGGGATATTTATATAAATAAATTTGCTTTAGTTGTTTGTTATAGTTGAAAAAGTAAACATGTAACTAAATCTTAATTTCAATTGTTTCTCCTTTTTCACTGCCCTATGGAAACACGAACTTCAAAATAAAAAAAGTGCATCTAAATATTTCCCTGCCAGAAGTGGCTCCATCACGTATCGCTTATTTGTTCGAATTTCAAATGAAGAATCAAATGTTCGTAAAATGTCAATTACAAAAGCACCTAAAATGTTGGTCTCAATAACCATGAAATTTTTTGAAGTTGATTGGTCTAACGGTTCAATTTTTATATAAACCTATCACAGGACCACTTAGAAACTATACACGAGACAGTTCGTATAACATTAGCGTGTGTGCAAAATTGCAGATCGATTTGTTGAACGGTGTGACCTTGGAAAAGCCTAGAAGAAACAAATATAAAACAAAACAAAACATAAAACGAACGGAGAAATGTCACAAGAGATCCGTGAACAATGATTCTGGAATCTAATTAAAAGCAGACTTCGCTATGCCATTTGATCTTCTACAAACTATCTGAGGAACGAGAGAAAGCGCCTCTGGCAGTCCAGATCGAACTGGGATCAAAACTTAAGCCACAAAACCGGTGCAAATATCCAGAAACTCCTCAAACTTTATTATTGATTCAGAAAGCCAAAGTTGAAGCAAAAACCATCGCCAGCGCCCGGAGCGGCGCTCGCTGCAACTAATCATAAAACTTTATAAATTCCTTATTATTTCTCAAAGAGGTTCTTTATCTAATAATCGCAACTGATGATAAGAATGTTGACATTACGTCATTGATGACGTAACCTGATTAACCTCGCGTCTTGGAGACTTTCCCGAGCTTTGATTAAGCTCTGATTAAAAGCTCGACGCGCTTTGATCGCTGAAAGCTGATTAGAGATGGTAATTAACGAAGTTGCCGTCGGAGGCGCTGGGAGTTGCTGCCGAGCGGGAGGGAAATTTGCCCAATTGCCCCCCCTGGTTTATTTCAGAGATTTATTTAAGTCGAAATCAACTACAAAGCTTTCGTGGCTTGCGCTGCTTTTACATGGGGCAAGTTGGTTCAGGGGTAGGGGCGTAACTTCGATGTTGCAGAAATGTGTGTTCGGGGACCCGAAAATTTTGATTGAGTTAATAGGTACACTTGGCCAAACAAAACTTGAACGTTGACTAAATTTGAATGACTGCTGGTCATGTCCCATAACCAATCAAAGCTTGTTATTATCATTGAAATGTGAGGTCACCTACTAGAGTGAGACAATGAGATCGCTTAGACTGACTTCTGATGGTGCGATCTTACATTTATCAGCCTATCAGATTTATTGAACGTCCAAGTTTTGTTTGGCCAAGTGTACCATAAAAATAAAAATAAATATTGATTCATTTTTTATTATTATCATCTTATTTACTTATGTTAAATATAAACAATTTCCACACTAAGTAGAGTAATATACAGTTATAGGCCTTATACAAAGCCGACTGGCCAAGCTCGACATTAAAATATTAGTAAATTAAAGAATTTATGTGGTGAACTCGATCAAAATTTGTGTTTGAATCACGTTTAACTAAATTCTTTAGTGAAATTCAAAATATTTTCGGACCCGCGTATTGTTGTGACCCCCCCCCCCCTCCCCCCCCCCGACTCAAATCGGCCCCGATATTACAAGAATCGGCCTCCTGGAGGCCTATTCCGTAACTTTGTAATTCCCAATTCCGCTGGAATCCGATTCACGGCCATATACATTACCAATGGACCGAATCGGATTCCATCAGCATCGGGAACTTCAAGTTACATAATACACCCCAAGCTCTCTGGTTTGTATTTATGTATCAACTCCGTGTACAGTTGCGTCAAGCTCTGCTGCAACATCAGTGATAACGAGGAAGTTGTCTAGAAGCCAGCTAATGACCGTGGAATGAGAAAACTAACCCCGTGCCAAGAACAAAGTCCTGCATTATCTGGGTTTATCAAACACACTTGGAGGTCACAGCGGTGTGATGATACTCGTTTAGACTTAGTTGTCTTCGTTTTCCTGTCAATCTGGATGCAGATTTAATGGTGATTGTTGATGGCAAGTCAAAGATGCCTGAGGTGTAATTCTCTACATCCGATCAAAAAGAATAGTTAACAGGAGAACACTCCTTACATGGTTCATGTTGAGTTATCCAAACGAATCATGAAGGACATTCACTGCACGGAGCTTATCAATATTTACAGTTAATAAAGGAATTGATTTTGCAGCGATTTAATGATTAAAATAGCAAAAATCTCGTGTATAAGTACGCATGTGAAAACTGTCATACCCCAGTACTTTTATGCTAAATTTTATATTCATAATAGTGGATATAATTAATATCTCAACATTTCGTTGGAAAGATGAAGAAGGAGCGCATGTTTTGTTGGCAAAATTTTGTCAGGTTTGTGAGTAAATTTGGCTGTTCTTGGCTGCTCGTAGGATTGGGGATTTCATTCAACTTCAGGTCTTGACTTGAGAATATTTAGGTGAAAGGAAGTAAAATAATCTTTGAAGTTATTATGACAGTACTTTTGTGCGTAAATTAGTTCCAACAGAATTGTCTGAACTTATCTGGATGCCGGAGAAGACTTTGCTAAACTGACTCATCCCAAGTGAAAATGTTAGCATTTTGTTGTCAAGTGAAAGAGGTCATGGTTTGGAAGTAGTAAGCGTATTTCTCATTAGAAGGTGCCTAAATCGGCTGACATATTAATAGAGGCAATTAATAGAGATTAAATTATCATTCCGAAAGTGTGCAACGCAAAATCAAGAAAATGTTGTACCTCGTAGGACATCGTGTTCGTTTTATTGGCAACTCATTTTGGATATATCTTTAATGGTGATTGTTTATGACAAAGCCAAGAACTTTAGTGAATGGTTTATTATTAGCATAGAATTAGGAGCTAGTATTAGTAAGGTTGTAATTTTCACTAGAAGGTGTCCAAATTGATTAGTGGTTATTTGATTACATATTGTCAAATGTGACACGAAACAAAATTGCGACAGAAAATAAATACGATAAATTGTTGGACGGAGTTTTGGACAGATTTTTTTTTAATCTAGCTTTTCGTGACTTAATTCTCCAAAATCTGCGCAAAGCCTTTTTCCGGAACAAGAGAATATTCGGATATTTAAAAATTAATATGTGCTTTGATGTTCTCTGTTTTCAACAAAGCTCTGAGCTGCTGAAAGCTGGGTTGAAAGCTGCGACTGATAAATGTGACAATTGTTCTGACTTTCACTGATTCGATCAGCTGTCGTGATTAAGAAGGGATATTCGAATTTCACTTTCCATGTGTATTCGTTTAAATTCCACAGATAAAATTGATTTTTGTTTTCTTCACCATAATTGCAAGAAAGGTGGACTATTTTCATTATAGATCACTTTAAACTTAACGTTTTCTTTCAATTTTCATTGCGACCACAAAAATAGTCATGCCGATATTTTCTAAAGTATATTTATGTGCTTTCCCATCCTTAGATTCCCTACTATTTTTTTGTAACGGATGCAATATTTTATTCTTACTTTTTAAATGTACACGTTCCTGGATGATTTACTCAGCTATATGAGTGTTTTACTGCTTTTTTCGACGACTTTTTTCTTATAAAATGTGCTATATTTCATGTAAAATTGTATTGCAATGGCAAAACGGTTTTCTAACATTCGTATTTCTTCCAGATCTGTGGACAAAGGTTCCTTTGACAATGTAATTTCAACAATTTGTCTTTGGATATATCGAGTGATGCAGATATTTTAATAAAAATTTGCTTGAAATTCACCCTTTTAGCAATTTAATAATAATAATAATAATAATGTAATTTATTGAGCACATAAAATAGGTACACAATTGGTCTGTATTCAACAATCGAGTCGTTGATCTTCCATACATCCATCTCTTCTCTTCAGCTGCTTCACCTCTTCACCGTTTACCTATTTCTTCTTAAGTTATTCATAAAAGTCATTATACATATAGTTGTGCTTCAATGTCAGTGGTAATATTGGAAGAACATCCAAGCATTTGCTTTTTTTAGCTGAGGGAAAACCACTGAAAAAACATTCTCAGCAGGATGTGTGTGATCTTTATTGTTGTCTTCCAATGCACATTACTTCTTGTTCTTGAATTCTTGTTCTTGAATTAGCGTGAGTTTGTTCTTGACTAGTGTCTTGAATGGTATTAAACTTAATGTCTGCTCTTCCCTAGTTGTTGCATTATACGCTACCGAGGCTGAATATGAAAAACAATTCTTAAATTTTGTACCTCGATGAGTGCCAAAGTCGAGCTTTTCTTTGGACCGCGTATCTCTTCCGTGAATATCTTGTCTTCTTCTTAACTTATCATTCTAATATTTAGGTTCTCCTGTTAACAGTATCTTGTGCGTTGCGCATGTCAAGTGAAGATTCCTTCTTGCTTCCATCTTCAACCAATGAAGTTTCTGATTGTAGGGACTTATATGGTGTCTTCTCTTAATATTGAATATAAACCTGGCACAAGAATTCTGGACTTTCTGAACACGTCCTATATCTTTCTTTGAAATGCATGATCCGTAAACGATGTCGCAGTAATTTAAATTTGATATTATAATATCAAATAATATAAATAAAATATCAAATAATATCAAATAAAAATTGATATCAAATAATATCAAATAAAATAATATAATAATATATTATGATACTGTCTATCCTTCATATATTGTGATAAAAGCCAGTAATAAAAACCAGTCTTGCAAGTGATCCTATCAATCTACATAGGCACCTAATAATATTAAAAGTCTGTCAACGACCTGTGTAGTAAATGTATGGGGTACATTTCATCACAATATCAGCCACTTTATACATGTAGATACGCAATGAATATGGAGCGCAATATTGGAATCTAATGCGAAAAACTAAATATCGTATTTCATATAACCTTGGTTGTATGGTCTAATTTGAGCAGTTCATCCCAGAACCACTTTTAATTAAATGTTCACACTCGAAAAAGCAGCAGTGCAACAGCTGGAAGGTTATTTGATTGAGTTTGAATGTGATGTTGACATTGCCTCAAGGCTGGTCTCAGATCTTAACAATTTCTTGTCTACTTATTGATAATCACGCCATACACAATCCTTGAAAAAATTAAACACTTCTCGTGTCTAGTTTCTGAGATAATTTGAGTTGTCTCCACAATACGTTATCTAAAGGCAGCCAAGAAATATCGCGTAATTTCTAAGCTATAATGGAGATCTATTTTTGTACCTTTAGATTTGAGCAAAAAAATCTTTTTTTCTTGGTTAACATAATTATGGACAAGCTATCTGGAAAAAAATGATATCAATAACCAACGTAAACTATTTCAAAAGTTAGAAACCAAATTGGAAATTAATTCGAACTTACAGGGAAAGAACGCTATGAGTCCAATTTTTGAAAAAAATAGTTTAAGGTGTAATTTTGCAGTGATTTTTATGAGGTTTCAGAATATACCCTCAGTTTGTAGAAAATATTGCCACACAGTCTTGAAAAACGCAATTGAAATATCGATTTGTATGGAAGATAGATACAAGTTTCGACATAAAACTTCGTTTATCTCAGTTTCATCCGAATGTGACTCATAGCGTTCTTTCCCTGTACCCTTAATTTCCTTAAGTTTGTTAATTAATTACAGAAATTCGTAAAATTGAAAACTTATTATCAGACAGGAGCTGAAAACTAAGTGCAAATGTAGAACAAGTGTGTTTGAATTGATAATGTTCGAAAAGCAATATCGTTGGCTGTATCTCGTGTCTGATACCACGTGACTGGTAATCGAATGACGTCACGCAGTGATTCTGATTGCCACGCCGGTGAGCTGCAGCTAACTGAATCACTCTTCCATCACAGTGTGACGTCACGATGCGAACACGACTGTTGTTGCACTCAACTCGCTGCATTGGACAGAGACACAACTACATTGCCAGTGACAATCAGGAGAGATTGTCATGATTTATGCCGGCCAGCTACACGCTTTCACTAACTGTCATTTTAGTTCTTCATAAATTAATTAATAAGTTAATCAACTGTCCTCAACTTCTGTCTAAAATCAACTTTTCTCACTCGCCAAAAATCATCATTTAAATCTCATGAAAGTATTCGAGAAAATAAGGAACACGACTGACCTCTGGTGGATTCTTTGGTACTAGCCATAAGGGGGATCATGGAGGATATCGGGGGATCATTTATATAAATAAATTATATTAAATTTGCTTTAGTTGTTTGTTATGGCTGTAAAAGTAAACTTGTAACAAAATTTAAATTTCAATTGATCCTCTTTTTTCTCTGCCCTATGGAAACACGAACTTCAAAATATAAAAAAGTGCATCTAAAGAGTTTCCTGCCAGAAGTGGCTCCATCACGTATCGCTTATTTGTTCGAATAGGATAAATATTTTGAAACATTCTTGTGTTAATTGAGCGAGCGTAGCGAGCGTCACCACGGTACTCTTATGGCACTTTCTCTGTGTGTTTTTTGTTGTTTTTTTTGCCTGCACTGCCCAGGTCAAACCGCACAACCAATCGATCTGAAATTTTGTACACATACTAACGTAATCTATGCGATCCCTGGGATCTTTTCTGAACGAGATCCTGTGATTGGTTCAAATTTTATAAAAATTATCTTTCGATTGGTTGGTTCGATCAATTTGAAATTTAGCAAAGTTATTGCAACCAACATTGTACCCAATCAAAAAATAATTCAGCCAAATCCTCCAATTGGTTCAAATTTGAAACCATTTTTCCTGTGATTTTTGAAATTTAAACTGGAACCGATTGACCGACCAACTAAAAACTTCGCATGGTCATTGGTACCAACATTTAAGGTATTTTTGCCAATTTTCACTCTAATCTGTCGTTATTTTCAAAAGTTTTTGTCATTTTAGGGACATTTTGCGTGTTGGCTGTCAAATTCACGGCGACTTCGAATCTACAAGGCAAGGTAGTTAGAGCAGAAAGTTTTAAACGATATGAAACTAATAATGACCGTTCAACAGATTGATCTGATATTGTGTACACACACTACATATCATATCATATGGGTGGTCCCAGGTATATTTTTTGAACGAAATCCTGTGATTTTTGAAAATTAACAAGGAACCGTTCAATCATAAAGGTTTAATCGATCAACTTAAAACTTAGCAAGGATTGGCAACTTAAAACTTAGCAAGGATTGGCACCAATATTTTTCATTTGTATACTTAATTTAAAACGGCCTATAGCCACACCACCATTTGACCTATCAAATGGTCTTCGATTAATCTGATCAATCAAACTCATATTTTGCATGGTCGTTCAGACCAACATTGTCTCTTATTTTACAAATTTTCAGCCCTACCAGTCAAGAACATAGATGCACTTATTGACAGTTTTAATAACTGTCAGAAATGACATTTCAAAACAGAAATTCCACTGCATTCTGGGTTGCTCTATGTAGCAAAGCAAAGTTTATAGATGGCTATTCTCAATATCAAGTAAGACAGATTCTTTTCTTAGTTGATCATATTGCAATACATAATGTAGTCAAAATGTAATGTATGTATTTCATATACATAGGTATAGGTATACCTTATCTAAAATAATTTATTTTACGATATGGATTGTGTTTCACAGTTATGAAAACGACGTTTTGACTAGATAACATCATATTTTACACATTTCCAGCCCAATCGGTCAAGAATTTACAGACTTATTGCTGTTTTAAGTGTTTGAATATCTGTCCAAAGAGATTGATGGAAAAATATCAGTACAATAATCTGTTATTTAATTGATCCAGAGTGTTTATGAAAAGTTGCAAGGAAAATTGGTAATAAATAATGTATAGTAAGTTATCTTTGATTGAATGGATCGTGCTATGATTGGCGATGTCGTGCGTGTCGGTGCTCGCTCATCAACGCGTTACACCGAGCGTTTTCCTAGTAGAATTATGTTAACTTTTGATGATTTTAACTTCCAAATTGATAATGCTTTAGATATATTCAACAATTCTATTGAAAACATTAGGTCCACTTTAATTAAATATGAATTTGATTTAGCCCCAGATTAGATTAGGTTAATAGAAACATAAATTATATAATTTGTACATAAACTCGAGGAAATCTGAAAAGAAGGAGACATTTCAGATTTTCTGCGAGTTGGAAACAAAATATTGTCCACGCTAATTATTTTCCCAATTTTCCGTAAATTAAATCATTGACTACCAAATACTGTTGTCAATGATTGAATGGTACAAAAGTGATGACATTAGGAAATAAATGGCATCTTTCACTCTTTAGTCTCGTTTATCTTGGAATTATATCACATGTACTTGTGTCGATCTTGCCCTGAATGCCTCACGTATTACCCAACACTAAGGGCGCTAGAGGGGCTGTGCCGGGAGAGGGGGGTATTTTAATATGTCAGCCCCCCTCACCCCCTGTGCGGGTCGTGGGGGGGGGGGGGGGGGGGGGCAGTTGAAAATTAATAACTAAAACGCATATTATTTCTAAAAAGGTAACGGGACACGCGTGGTTTTTCTAAATCTAAAAGTTTTTTATGCACTCAGAGTTTTAGAGACAAACATCACAAAGCTCAGTTCTAGTCTAAACCATCTTCGTGGATAATCCCCAAGACAAGGGAATACAGGAAAAAAACTTCGCCTTAACTTTGTGTGTGTTTTTTTTAATATCAACATGGCGAGGGATTAATAAAAAAAGCATTCGACTTTAATCACGAAAAAGAAGAACTAACGGAACATCTAGGAAGTGAACATGGCTTCACAGTTGCGTAGAGATATTTTACAATTGAATTCGCGGACTATGTTTTGTAGAACTAGTTACCGCGTTAATAATCGAGCAGAATTGATATTGTAATGTTCTAGAATACGATTCCTGATCCGTTACGTCGTTTGATCGGCAATGCAACAGATATTCCAACATGGTGAAGCTCACTTAGGCCCGGTGTTTCAATACTCTGCTATTAAGTCTCAATCTCTTAACAGTTAGTTAGTGGTCATTCTAGGAATGTCATTGGTTGTTGCAATATTTCAACTGTATAAAAGTTAGCAAGGTATTGAAAGACCGGCCCTAAAAGTGATACAAGCGCTCGGCCGTTTTAGCAAATTGAGAGGTAAAAATTGTTTCATAAGTGGTGTAACTTTTACAGGATGTTCACATGATCAGTCTGATTGTTTATTAGTAGCACTTCTTCATTTTTACTTAGTGCCTTGTTAATTAGGCGCCAGTTTTTCAACAAAACCGATCAAAACTATGACATTTCCGATACGATTGGAGACCAAACCCGTTAACCAATTGTTCTCAAATATTAATCATGATTAGATAAAAGACCAAATTAGTGTTATCACTTGGCACATATTAAAAATTAAATTTCATAAGGCACCCAGTGAAACAAGAAAATATGCCACTTTTACCAAAAATTAAAAAATTAAAAA
Organism: Leuctra nigra; assembly: GCA_934045905.1. Lineage (NCBI taxonomy): Eukaryota > Metazoa > Arthropoda > Insecta > Plecoptera > Leuctridae > Leuctra > Leuctra nigra. The sequence goes on from OW203771.1 coordinate 1,042,935, forward strand.
TTTACCAAGTTCAAGTGATAACCCTAAGTTAATCCTAATCATGATTTAAATATCAAATAATTTTGTCGACCTATGTCGTCTCCAATCGTATCCAAAAAAGTACCTGCAACAAGCTGTAAAATCGCTCGCGTTTTTTGCAAGCAGCTAGAAAAATCTATTTGAACAGCGTCAGAAGCAGAACCGAGTGGAATGGAAGTCGATGCAGTCAATAATAAGCATCCCTGGAGACTCGGCGTGTAAAAACCAGCTGGTAATCCGACAACAGCCATGAGGTTAAATCCAGGTCATGTCTCACAATAGGAGTAATTATTAGCAGACGCCATGCTGTAGAGAGCAGGCCGTTAGAGAAACACGTCAATCGTCATGTCATTTGAACATTCACATTTGGAAAAACTACTTAATTCTCTTTTGTGTTTACTTTAACGATATAAATATCTACATTTAAGTCAATATTAGTATCTAAACTTTTCAAACTAATTTGAAAAGTTATTCAAACTGAATCTATCAAATTTTAGGAATTATTAATAAAAGGTCGCTGTTCCCAACTTAGTTTCCCTCAGTCGATGGGCAAATGATGGGAAGGTTCCCTACTAATAGGCCACGACCGCCTCCTTCCGCCCATCCATCATAACCTATACTTCATCATCATCTCCCAGTAATCATCATAATCATTTATCCGTCGTCATTAGCTAGTTGCAGAACAGTGCGATGTGTAATATAATACTTCCATTAAGTTTTTTTTAAATTATTAAATTGTTAGTCACATACTTTGTACCTCAGAGGTAGACGGCTGGACGTCCAGTCCAGAGAGGTAATTCTGTCTTCATCCAATGATATTTGTAATGGTGACATGAGTCATTGTGTAAGAGAATACTTCAATATAACTGTATTTGTTGACATCAGTCACACGGCATGATAAAGCTATTGCAAAAGTGTGAAATGCAACATCGAGACATTGGACTTCCGTCCTTCTACCTCTGAGATACGAATGAGACAAACCCAATGATCCTGGCTGCTTTCCTATCTATTCATATAAAACTCAGCGGGATCATATGCGATGGGCTTGGGGAGGGGGAGGGAGGGAGGGGGGAGGAGAAGTACAATAGACAGTAACAATGCAGTGAGGTCTCCAAGGATCATGAAAAACTTCGCGTAACGAGAGTTTTACCAGAAGCTTAACAGTTGTTTGGTTGTCATGGAGACGAGGTTGTTTGTTGCGAAGTTGTTAACAATTCATGCGGAAACAGCAATGTTTGTTTGCCAAGTCGTGTGCTGTGCATGTTTAAATGTATGACGTGCAGATGGAAATGCAATCAGGAGGCTGATTCTGGAACGCTTCCCAATTCCATTCTGATGGAATCCGGCCACGTTCTGTATGGAATCGGATTCCATGAGAATTGTGAATTTCAAAGTTCTAGAATAGGGTCCCAACTCGGTCACAACGACTGACAAACATACTGTTGAGCCCGTAATCGCTGTTTCTTGAGACCTGAATTGGAGACAGCAGAAGATCATAAAACAATTGGGAGTAAATTTTGTCAAAAGACACTTTAAATAATCTATTGATGAATGGTATTACCAAAGTTAAATTGTTCTGTTAAAATAGTTGAATACATTTGTCGCATAGTCAATTACATACTAGGTAGTTCAAAATCATTGAAACAGCCTAATTTAATCCTAAAGTTAGGCCGGTATTACCAAAGTGAAATTGTGCTAGATTAACTATCTTTTGGTTTAAATTCTCTTCTTCTTCTTCTTCTTCTTCTTCCTCTCTAAGCTTCCAGCTTGTTCCTTATTGTATGGCCTCCTTCCAAGTTTTCCTCGGTCGTCCCACATTTCTATTCCCAACAGGTCTTCCATCTTTTGCTCTCCTCACCATTCTGTCTCCTCCCATTCTCTCTACATGCTCATTCCATTGCCGACGTCTCTTCTTCACCCATTCGTAAATATTTTCTACACCACATGTTTTTCTCACATCAATATTTCTTACTCTGTCTAGCCTTGTTTTGCCTACAATTCTCCTCAATGTCTTCATTTCACTAACATTAAGCAAACCCTTCGTTCTGGCTGTGTCTGTTCGTGCCTCAGCCGCATAAGTGAGGATTGGTCTAACAACACTTTTATATATCCTTGCCTTTGTCTCAATATTTAGATATTTATTCTTCCAGATCACTTAAATTCAAAAGGTTTAAATTCAAAAGTTTTAATCATTTTGAAGAAGGACCTGATTGGCTGTGCCACAAATTTAGAACATTTTTGTTCCACTGAAAAATTCGTCATATTTCGGTAATGGTGACATGAGTCATGTGTATGAGAATACTTCAATATATTCTGTATTTGTTGACATGAGACAACATGGACTATGATTCCAAAAGTGTACAACGCAAATCGACTTTCTAACTTTGAGGTACAAAACTATTACATAGTAAATCTCTGCATGATTACAAATCTCATGCTGGACAAAAGCTTCGTGTCCCTAGCAAGATGTCGTCGTGATACATCGTCCTAGCGGGCGGTGAGATTCACTCGGGTCGCGTCTAGGTGGCAGTGATCGAACACGTGGATTATCAGACGACATGTGTGATGTATGCAACGCGAACAGGACTTGACAAGCGATCTCCCGTCATTTGTAGCACTCAAGTACAGTCGGAGATAAGAAGAAGTTGACAGATCTTCTTTAGGAAAGTGGTTTACGTGTTTTATTTTACATACCGAAAAGTTTACGTCTGTATAACGAGGGTAGAGGAATATAATCTATATAAAAAGGTTCTTTTAAGGGTTATTTATAACGAGTTTTATTCCGGCAAATGTTTACATGCGAAGTAAAACTTAGGAACCTTCAAAGAACTTTTATCTGTGCAACGAAAGTTTGATGATTTTGAACTTTTTCTGTCCGAAAACTTTGGGTAATCCGTCCACGTGAGAAACGGAATAGCTTCTACATAAAAAGACTTCATTTTCGGATATTATTACGTCTTATAGATGGTTTGAGGAGTAAAAGCTTTTCCCATACAATATTTGTTATTGACATTAAAAATAAGTGAGAACTCTCGACAAATTTCGAGATATCATTTTTATGTCTTCTGATTATGAGGACATTTTTTAACACATGAGGTATAGGAAAATTATTTAGATTTCGTAGACTATAACTTTTAAAACAAACGAATATATACATTTTTTAACAAAAACCACACGATTTTATTTGACCGTCATCAGCTAACATTTTGTTTGCAATGTTCTGGTGTGGATGAAATGGTCAAAGAATGCAAAGTTAAAGCGACTTCTATCAAAGTAAAAATAAAAGTATCTATCAAAATAAAAGTAAAACTATCTAAACAAATCATATTTATCTTGCTGTTAAAGGGCTGTTAAAATGTTTTACAACCCCCAGGAAATTGATCTGATTGATGAAGTATAAAGATTATATTATCAGAATAATGCCGAACGGATGTTTACTGTTTGTAAAACTTGCTACACTGAGTTGAACAAATGACGGTGAATTACTTCGTATTCTTCAACGTAGACTCACACAATAGATCGTCTTTAGATGCTGCTTTTATAACATAAAGCTTGACTTTTAGCTTGATTAGTCTGGACGTTGAGCGAATATGGAGATTAAATATTCACTTAGCTATGAAAATAATGAAATTGAAAGGACGGGAGCATGAACAAGAGAAGTCAACTTGACCGGTTCTTGTAGTAGCTACTTGATTGCTGTAAGAGCACTTAGTTGCAATCTCAGAGGTAGAAGGCCGGAAGTCCATTGTTCTAGTTCGAGTTACACACTTTTGGAATGGTGTAATCAAACTCTATCAATTGCCATTGTACTGACGCCAACAATAAAGTATTTTCTTTCACAAAAACTGAACAAATATGATTTAATGAGGACAGAATTACTGGTTGTTGAGCTCACGTCAAGAAACATTGTAATTGACTTGCTCTGTTCTACCTCGAGGTGCAGATATTTTCATGGTATGTTGCAGAGCGTTTTTTTATTTGTTGCGTGCACTGTATAGTGCTCTTCAATTGTCATACAAACCTGACCATATTTTACATTGAAGTTTACGTGGCTTAATCGAACGAACATTACAAAACACTTATTTTTTGAAATTAACACCATGAATTACTTTTTCCAACATTTCAACTATATTTAAGTATAAAAGAATCATAAAATGTCATTTAACTTGCAACCCCTGTCGCATAGCGAGGTTTCAATTTATTGCCTTCCGAGAATGAACAAAACTTTAACACATGAGACATGGGGAAATCATTTCGATTTTGGTATATAACTTTTAAAATAACACACGTTGGTATTGTTTTCAATTTTTTTCCTAATAGAAAGTCCAACTATCTATCAAAAAATAAGTTTTTGTTCAAAGTTAAGAAAACATACAAATTAGATTTTTACTTGTCTGTCATAGAAAACTCAATTAATCTCAGAAACTAGACACGAGAAGTGATTAAAGTTCTTTAGGATTGTGTATGGCATGATTATCATCAATAAGTAGACAAATCATTATGAAGATCTGAGACTATGCCCGATTGGCTGAGCGTCTCGATTTGTCTTGTCGGTCCAGCCAACTGTCTGTTAGATCTTGTGAGTAAAGTCGTCGATCAATCGGTCACGTGGAAAGCTAATTTGTCACCAGATTGCGGGTGTATCGATGTGTGGTCATGTCAGCTGAACTCAATACAAGACTAAGCGTCAAGAAGACCGTGATTCTATCTCGAAACATTACAACACGTTTCATTCTTGTGTAGCAATAAAAGATGAATAAAATGACAGTGTCTCTATTGAACATTATCCAACTAATGGACCAATAGTGATGGGAGGAGTCAATGTAGAATAATAGTTCTCTTTACTCACACTAGAGCAGCACTGTCCATATAGTGGGAGAAAGAGCCAATCAAATGTGTGGGGGAAAGACAGTTGAAGTTCAAAATGGATCCATTTGCTATTTGATTACTATTGATTACTGTGCTGTCACAGCCTTCTTGACGGTCACGGCCCACATCCTTCTGTCATCTGTTTTATTCGTAACGTCACATAGCAAGATAATGACTAGTGGTCCATTAAGAAGCAATAATGTAATTTATTCAATGATTAATGATTTTCATTGAAAATCAATGATATTTTGACCCAATGATTTTTTGACTGCTTTCTGATTCTATGTGTAATTGTTTTTATAAGTCTCTATGATGTTATCAGTTTTGTTTTCTCTTTTTTAAAATGTTACATTTCCGAGCCTGATGAGGGGTGACACAGTTCACTTGAAACGTCGCTCAAATTAAATACTTAGAACTCATTTCGTATTGTTTATTTTATCTAATAATGATGTGTTCTGAAACATTAGGAAGCTGTCAAGTCATTTATATTATTCTTTTCTAATATTCACGCATTTTCAAGACCACCTGGGCATCATTACTCGCTAGTCGCTACTGTGTGACCAACTCAAATACTTAAGGCCAGTCATATATTTTTTCCCGCCAAAAGCGATTTGAAGCGGTTTTTGAGCGAAATACAAAATATAAATACCTATATTTAACAAATGGTTATGAATATCGAAAAAGCAAGACCGAGGTGACATGTATTGAACCTTTATCTACATTTTCATCGCTTACTGTCATAACTTTGCTCCTACTATGTGGTCAGTATGTGTCGGGCACGAAAACACTATAAGTAAATATTTACGGAGTGTTTTCGTGCCCGACACATACTGACCACATAGTAGGAGCAAAGTTATGACAGTAAGCGATGAAAATGTAGATAAAGGTTCAATACATGTCACCTAGGTCTTGCTTTTTCGATATTCATAACCATTTGTTAAATATAGGTATTTATATTTTGTATTTCGCTCGAAAACCGCTTCAAATCGCTTTTGGCGGGAAAAAATATATGACCGCCCTTAAGTACTGGTCTTGTGTGATTTTGGTGCGAGCAAGTAAAATAATAAACTGTTTCTAAAGTTTGCTCACTTCACGTTTTTATATCAAATTATTCAAATAATTGAACAAATATGTGCTTCCTTCAAATCACAAACTTGACTTTTATTAATCGCAATAATTCATTCGCTCATCTCTGAGCTTCGTAAGCAATCAAAAGTGAGATAAAATACGAAATAATAAAGAGTTTAATATTCGCAATGTATTTTAATTTTTTGGTATCCAATTATATAAAATCATAATAAAATAACTAAAACACATGACGCGGTTTGCTTCTCGGTCTTTATGCTCTTCACTCTCTTCAATCCCGCTCTCTTCCTTGCTTCATCAACCCACTTCTCTTCTTCATCCAATATTCATAATCGAGAGACTAAAATTAAAGATTAGAATGAAATAGTTTTCTTTAATTAGTAATCCAAACCCTTCTTAAATTCTTAAACCGTGAATGAAATCTACGGCTGAATTAAGTTCTCTGAACTCATCACGAAAAGGTCCCATTTGGACTCAGTAAATCCTGCAACAATGTCGAACAAATCGAGACAAAGGAACTCGTTGGAAACAAAAGAGCTTCGCCCACAGCCTTCTCAACCACAGCCCTCTTAAGGTGCTACAAGCGCGATCGATTTTACTGCATTTTGTAGACACTTTTTTGGATAAGATTAGAGACAGAATGGGTTGACGAAATGATTTTAAATTTTAATCGTGATTAGATTAAAGACACTATTAGGATTATCCCTTGGTACATTTTTAATTTTTTGTTTCTTTAATTAGTAATAATAAGTGGATTTTTGGTCAAAATTAGCAATTTTCTTGTCTCGTTAGGTGCCGTAAAAAATTACATTTCAAAAATGTGCCAAGTGATAATCCTAAGTTTGTCTTTCATCTAATCATGATTCAAATTTGAGATCAATTGGTTTACGGGTTTGGTCTCCAATCGTATCGGAAATTTCATAGTTTTGCGCGGTTTTGTTGAATAACCGGCGCCTAATTAACAAGGCACGAAACAAAAATGAAAAAGTGCTGCTAATATACAATCAGACTGATCATGTGAACATCCTATCAAAGTTCTATGGTTACACCCACTTACGAAACAATTTCTCTCTCTCAATGTTCTAAAACGGCCGAGCGCTAGTATCACCTTAACCACCGCCAGACAGCCGCGATTACGTCATTCTTATCTCGGGTTGCGACAGACGCAACGCTAGACGGAAGACGGAAGACGGAGACGGATCGGGTTCAATTATACGCGTCTCTCGGGCGATCTGCGGGCTGTGATTGGTCCAGAGCGAGCTCTCCAGAGCCTAGTCGATGGGAGAAGATGAGTGTAGCTGCTTTCAGAAAACAGCTCTCAGTATTGAGAGGGAATATACAAAATAAAAATGGGTATTTTTAAACTTTGTATGATTTTTTACTGCTTTGAACTCTTTAATCATTGATAATTTTCTATATTTTTATTGTCTTTTAGACTTTATTTGTGAAAAAAAATTGCGAATTTTCATTTTGTTCTGTTTTTTTACGTTATTTGATTTTTTCATGTAGTTTTTTATGATTATAATATTTTTTTTTCTTTTGAAGTGTGTTTTTTTTAATCTTGACCTCTTTTTTATCTTTTCACAAGTACGATATGTATTTATTTTATTATGTATGTATTTTTTTACCTTTTAACGGGCAAGATACATTTGATTTTCTTTAATTTTTAGCTTTCTATCTTTTTGCGGATACGATACTTTCTATTTTCTATTACTTTTGATTTTTAAATGTGCACTGATTTCTTCAATATCCCGCTACAGACATAACGCAAGACGCAACGGAGACGGAAGACGGAGACGGATCGGGTTCAATTATACGCGTCTCTCGGGCGATCTGCGGGCTGTGATTGGTCCAGAGCGAGCTCTCCAGAGCCTCGTCGATGGGAGAAGATAAGTGTAGCTGCTTTCAGAAAACAGCTCTCAGTATTGAGAGGGAATACAAAATAAAAAGTAGAGTTCACAACTTCTCGATATTAAAGTACAACGGATATTTTTAAGCTTTTTCGATTTTCGACTATTTTGAATTGTTTGGTCATTGATAATTTACTATATTTTTATTGTTTTTCAGACTTTATTTTTCATTTTTGAAAACAATCATGTGCATTTTTATTTTGTACTGATTATCTAATGTTATTTCATTTTTTATGTAATTTTGTATGATTTGAATATTTTATATTTCTTTTGGAATGTGTTTTTTACAGTTTTACATTTTAACTTCTTAATTATTTTTAACGCATGAATTTTTCATATTTTTTATTTATTATCTTTTACCGGGCAAGATTTTTTTGATTGTATTTCCTTTTCAACTTTTTATCTTTCTACGACTTTTTATTTTCTCATAATTTAAATTTTTTTACTGTGCACTGATTTGTTCAATGTCCCGATACAGACGTAACGCAAGACGTAACGTAAGACGGATCGGGTTGAATTGTCGTCTCTCGGGCCTTGTGATTGGTCCAGAGCAATCTCCACAGCTTCTCGTCAATGAGATAAGATGAGTTCTCGAGATTGGGTTAGTTTTCTCTCTCAGCAAACTGCTTTCTGTCTCGCGGTTGAAGAATCGGTTAATAATCGAAACATTTCAGTGGAAGGATCACGTTCCAACCCGCCATTCCCAAGATTATGGCCGCCTTGAGGGGATATACAATGTAGAGCGACAAAGTTGCAGTAAATTAATTACTTTTCGTATATCGGTGACTCTGCCTTAAATATGTGCTCTACTTAGTATAAAATTAAAAATATAAGTTACATTACCTTAAATTTTTTATAAAATTTTACTTCGCATTTCAAGTCAAACGCAGTAACAAAATCATGTCAATTTTTCACAAAAGATTCATAACAATCCTGTTCGTCTTCCTATTGATTTCTAGCTAGATCTGTCTCTTGGTTTCACTGGAATATTGAAGTATAGTTTCCACTGTGCTTTACTAACGGGTAATCTGAGCTCTAGCTGTAGTCAAGGTCATTGCATTTTCAGTGCTCGCTTATCAACGCGGCAACTCAGCAGAGTCCTGGTTTATGGATTCTTCCTTTCAAGCCCCTTTAAAATGTAATCTTAATCAAATATTATTTTCTAGTGATTGAGAAATCCCACTTGGCAAACTTTAACTTGTTTTCCAATTTCACAGAAGAATCGCCACAAAAACATTTCGAAAATATTTCCACTAATACCATTCTTCCGAGGAGATTTGAAAGTTTGGTTATTGAAAAAGTTTCCGCTCTGACATCTTAAGTGACTGTAGCGGCAATTGTTGTGTCAACGCAACCCGCAACACACTGGTGTACTGCGGGCGGCATCTAGGAGTCCAATTTGCTCTTATATTCCAAAGTCACTTCAACTACTCACAAAACCATCAAGAAAACGACATTTTCATTGATAAGCAGAGTTGGCGAAAAGTCGAGCTTTTTGTAATTTTAAATCTTCTTTGACGACGCGAAATCTCCGGCTGATTCGCTTCCAAATATTTCCATTCTCGGAAAAATCAATTTTCACGAGGAAAAACTCGAGCTTTGTGAATTGGCCAAATGATTGCTCTCTTTCTTCCCCTGCATCAATCACTTGTCCTTCAATACGTCAACCCGTTGTGATCGTTCTTCCCAAGTAAAAAAATATATCAATAAACTTTACGGTCCAAGTTAAGAAATTCAGACGGCTGAGGATCAAGTCTTCAAAATGGCGGATTACGACGTCTTAATTCACGTCATATTCGACATCTTCTTCTGTTGAATGTGCACGGCGCAATGAATGAAGATGAAAGTGCCGCGAACGCAGCCCGCAGTGCGTGGGTGTATTGCGGGCGGTATTTAGGAGCTGATTCACAAAAGGCTGTCTGTGTAACGCGTTGATGAGCGAGTACTGATATTGCTTGCTAATTAAAATGAGTGCTGCTCTACAGACATTGAAAACATCTGGGAAGACAACCTAATCAAATGCACAGAAAAACATCGATTTTTACTCGGTGGAATTGGTTTCAAAAATTCTTTAAAATAAGCTTAAAATGTTAATATCTCTTGAAGTTCTTAACCGATTGATATTAAAATTATCAGAACCACTTAAAATGTTGGTTTAAACGACAGGGCAAAATTTTAATTTGGTTCGATTGAAAATTTTCAACCGATCAGATAATGTATATACTTGATACTTATGAGGAGATATAAGAACAAAAACAAACAAACACACACAATCAAACAAACAAACAAACAAACAAACAAACAGAGACAAGTGCAGTGAGAATAACGCGCTTGCTTATTTAGGGTGAATTCCACAATAGGAGCGAGTTGGTCGTGTGACGTCACCATAGGATTTACGGGTTAAATCAAACTTGCCGCGTCAACAAACGAGCTCAAACCAGTGCCCATAATGCCCTAACTAAAGAGATCGGGCTTTCTGATCCAACATGGATGCCTGTATTTCCATTCATTCGGCTCAAGGTCACGCCCAGTTGATTACGCCACAATACCCTTTCCCGGGCGGTGGGAAACGGTTTTCCCAGTAACTTCTATGCGTTGTATGGACGACGGGTGATATATTTCCCGGGTCTTTGATGTGGCGCTATCTATGTGCATATTACACAACTTCAAAAAAAAATGTTTGGTCGGTGGAATTGATCTCTAGACCATCAAGAAAGCCGTGGCAAATAGCAAATGACACACGGTAAGACAAAATTCGTCAAAAAATCGATTTATAGCTCAATATCTATATGTAAATTTGGATTTATAACCTAAAGGGTAAATGTTTTATGTAAGGTATCATGTAAGTAATATTAGATAAATATTTGATGAACATTTGCCAGCTGGATTTTTTTTTTATTACGTAATCATATACAAACGGGAAGTAGTCTTCCCACTGCCTAACCTAAAGTCTCTCTTATTCGAAAATGATAGGTTATGTTTTAGATAATCATGGATATTTTCTTTTTTTTTAACCATAAATTATGTATTTAAGTATGTAGGTCTAACAAAATAAAAATCTTAATTAAAAAATATATCACATTCAATTTTTTTTATTTTTTTACAACGCATTTATCCCACCAAATTTTTTTAAGTGAAAATTAAAAAAAAAAGTGCCAACATGCTTTAAATGTTATCTAATTCACTAATTCGCTGTTGTCACTGGTTTCCATAAGCTCAAATAATTTGCCCAGGAAAGGGTTAAACGGATAGGGAAACTGGGCGTTTGGATCCGAAAACGGTATGCCCCAGAAACATGATTAAATTGTAGCTCTTGATCCGAAGATATTGCATGCAAATAGCACGATATGGTTCGTATATTTCAGCTCGGGCGATCCCAAGGGATCAGGGAAACAGAAATGATTGGCAAAACTCCGATAGGAATGTTCGCTCTTCCTAACATAACATACAATGATATGGAACCGAGATATTTTCCAAGGGCTTAAGGATACTGAAGATGCAGGCAAACATGGAGACGTTTATGAGTTTTTGAAGCAAAATAACCAATTATATTCATAAATAATGTTGGTTAAGGTGATGCAAGAGCTCGGCCGTTTTAGCAAATTGAGAGAGAAATATTGTTTTATTTGATAGGATGTTCACATGATCAGTCTGATTGTATATTAATAGGAATTTTTCATTTTTGCTTCGTCATTATTCAACAAAACAGAGCAAAAGTATGAAATTTCCGATACGATTGGAGACCAAACCCGTTATAACCAATTGATCTCAAATTGTAATCATGATTAGATAAAAGACAAACTTTGGGTTATCACTTGTATATTATTTTTTAAACGAAATTTCATGCGACACCCAGCGAGACAAGAAAATATAAAAAAATTAACGAAAAATCATATAAATATTACTAATTAACTAGGAAAACGCTCTGGGTAACGCGTTGATGAGCGAGCACGGATACGCGCAACACCTCGAAACGAAATTCTGTTCATCGAAAATGTTCTTCAAAGCCAATAATTCTTGAATTTCGCCACATACTTGTATGAAAATCTCCAACAATTCTCAGAATATTGGTCCCAATAAGTTGATCGATTGAACCTTTATAATTGAATGATTCCTTGTTAATTTCCAAAAATCACAGGATCTAGTTCAAAAAATATTTAAACGGTCATATCAGTTTCATATTAATATACGTTTGAAAGTTTCTGCTCTAACAACCTTGAAGTGAAGATTCAAAGATGCCGTGAAATGTGAAATTCGAGAAATATGACAGCCAACACGCAAAAATCCGTAAACTGTCAATAACTTTTGAATTTAAACACAGTTTAGTCTGAAAATTGTCAAAAATACAGATAATGTTGGACCCGATGACCATGCAAAGTTTTAAGTTGATCGGTCAAACGGTTCTGGTTTAAATTTCAAAAAGCACATGAAATATTTTTTAAATTCTAACCAATGGGAGGATTTGGCTGAAAATTTGTAAAATAAGAGACAATGTTGGTCTTAATGACCATGCAAAATATAAGGTTGATCACATTTGTCGAAGACCATTTTCATTTTTCAGCCTATCAGGAGATGTTTATTTAAATTTTAACCAATCAATGGATTTCAAAAAAAATTAGGGTCAGCAAACAGAAAAGGTTGTCTCTACATGTGTGCAAAATTTCAGATCGATCGGTAAAACGGTGCGACTTCTATTGCTCCAGATAACAGCCAAAAATATACACAAAAAAACAAAAAAACAAAAAAACAGAGGTCCGTGTCAAAAGAGTCAAAAGGAGACGCTCGCTTCGCTCGCTTAACAACAACAAAAAATGCACCAAGTGTAATGTAATGTAAATTTACCCTTATTTTGTCTTTTATCTAAACATGATTAAAATTTCGAATCATTTTGTCCTCCCATTTAGTCTCCAATCGTAACCAAAAAAGTGCCTGCAACAAGCAGCAAAATCGCTTGCACCATCTTAAAACCAGCAAATCAACAAAATCAGAACATTTGAAAAATAACAAATTACTCTGTAATACCTATCATGTGTGCCAAGTATAGGTATTTTGAATGTTAAAACAATAAAGTGTTTACTTGCCCCAATTTTGATATCCACTTTCTTTACACTGAATGTCTAGACTTATCTTATTGAAGAGACTCGGCTGGTATTTTTACAAGAAGTGTTTTTATGGTTGTTATGGTTTTTACGGTTATTTTTATGATTGTCTTGTCTATGTTTAATTGGCAAAGTATGTTAGTTGCAAGAAGAAGAGAAAACTCAAATAAAGGAAGTTATAACTCGAGAACAGTTGTCAACATTTCATTCACGTCTGGCGGATCAGCGAAACACATCTCAGAATTGTTCTTATCACGTGACAATCCGCGCTGAGGCGAGTTGATAACAAACAGGACTTGGGTCGTCAAACTTCCGTGTCACATTTCCACGGGTCACGCATTTCACTATATCATGTCGTCGGCGCGTCGTGGGTTTCTCCAGTCTCATGCTTCGAGCATTGGGTAGAGCAGGGGACGGCAACCTTTTTGGTGAAGGAGACAATTTCACAAAAATTCATAAATTAGATTATAGCGCAGTAGAGGCAATCAAATAAAATGCAACAAAAATAATATATTAAATCACTAGTTTATCTTGATATTTTTACCAGTGATTCTGGTACTTTTAAATGAACAAACTAAATGAAACAACTTTCTAAATATTGGCGCTTTTTGCGAATTTTCATATTTTTCGATTCCAGATTTTTATTTAAAACCTAATTATAAAGAGTTATTCAATAACTATAAAGAGCCGCAGGTTGCCGACCCCTGGTATAGAGCTAGCATGACAGAAATATCTCGGAGCAAACATCTCATTTATCAGTATTTGGAGCTACTTTTCAAAATGCAACTTGTCTATTTCGCGTTTTTTTCTGTTAGAGGTGAAAAAACAAGAAGAGCATCAATGTTGCGCAGCCTGATACTTGAACTTGTAAAAATTATATTAAACCAAAATGTTATCAGTGTTAAATATTTTATTTCCCCATATTTTATTTTTACTTCTGTACTTCTCGCAAATCTCAAATAAGTCACTCGTCTTTGTCTTTTTATATTACAAGAAAACACCTAAAAACAGTTTATATTCTCCAAAATAGTTTTCAACCTCTACTTCTTCACCTACTTGACACCTTTTCACTGTCAAACTTGTTATTCTAGACCTTTATCGCTGATCTGACTGACCAAACATGCTTTAAAATGATTTTAAACTAAACTAAGAATGTCAGTTTACAAAAAGAAAATCGCTGTGCGCCATTTGTCTGAGGGGCGAACCCCCTGGCCCCCTCTGAGTCTAGCTATAACTCATTTTTGCATAATCAGTTTGCCTCCCCTAGGCTAAAATGTTTGTATCTCTTCCACGCTTATCAATAGAAAATCGCTTTTTTCTGCTAAATGTTTTTGGACAAGTCGCATTTTGAGATGTGGCTCCTCATTTATCAACATAAATACTGGACTAAATACCTATTATTTATAGTGGCTATCAATTCGTAGCACAACATTTATTTAGTACCTATTAAAAAGTTACAAGGACGAGATAAGACGGCTGGGTAGTGAGTTTGACCTTGAAGAGTTTTTAATCGATTTTTATCAATATCTTTTACCAATGTAATTGTTAACAAAATAAGGCTTTGTACGAGTATTCAGAACAGTTAAATGAAAATAATTCCATAGCTTGTAATGATTTATTAAATTTACTTTGTCCTACAGACGTTTAGTGCCCGAAAATTAGTAAAATTATGGTACTAAACATCTGTTGGACAAAATAAAGCTAATAACTTATTCCAAACTATGAAATTATTTTCATTGAACTTTTTTGAATACTCGTACAAAGCCCTAATTTGTTAACAATTACATTGTTAAAAGATATTAATACAAATCGATTAAAAAACTCTTCAAGGCCACGATCACTACTCAGCCCTCATAATTGCGCAACGCTTCGTCTACCCAAAGGTCTCATGTGGACGAGGATGAAGTTAGTGCTGTCAGAAGCTGACACGTGTTTGCAACTTGTGAAAGATGTTCGGGCTGCAGGACAACTTCGCCGCAGAAACTTGTCTTGTCTTGTTTTGGAAGACAGTTTGTAGTTTGTTTGACGTCATCCAGTGTGTAGGATTCTATTCAACTGACATGTTATTACTGGGAGCAAGAGTCAAGGTCGAATATTACCTTGAACTGTGGTTAAACTATGTGTTAATGAACTCAGAGGTAGAAGCAAAGATAGTGTGAATACTCCGTTGTTTTCATAATATATTTGGTGGAAGTCCGATTTCTATTTCTTGAGGTAGGTACCTAAACTCAAAACCCATTTATAATAATCTTTACTTAATAAAAAAAGACTCTGCCTCACAAATAAGGTTGCTAAAAAGCACGGAATTAGTAAATCAACATACGTCATGTTACTAATACTATTAATACAAAGTAAATAAAACTACCAATTACAAATTATACAGGTGATTACGAAAAATTATTAATAATTGAAAAACGTCGAAAAAATTCGTAAAAAACAGCAGAACAGCGCCAATGAATAATATTTGTAACGGTGATATGAGTCATTGTGTAAGAGAATACATATATATAGGTATTGGCATTTGTCAAACTCAAACACATTATTCTGTTGCACATTTTGGAACTAGTTTTTATTATTTAAGCGGTAAAATGTGGAGAGAGTGAGGTACTATTGAATGAAATTCGTACTAATTGAGGCGTAGGGAAACAAACCCGGCTTTCAAATCAGAGTGGCGAGAAAAGCAGATAAAAAGGTAAAATCCTATTCTAATGCACGTGAGAGATTACTCACGTTACTTTTGATTCACAATATTAAAAACTAAAGCCCTTCCGAATCACATCACAAACAATTTGTTTGATAGAGCCGAGCTTTCTACTGGAATAGACTTGAACATATCAGCCGTTCTGCACGGTCCAATTCCACGACCAGCATTCCTGAAACTCTATTCTTGAAAAATAAATGAGAGTGAGTAACGGAAAAAAGTAGTGACAAAATTACAAATCTAGGGGGCCAATTCTTGAGATTCACGTTTTGAAACCGTTTTACGTTTGCATTGTATAAAACTTGAAACAGTTGAAAACTATTGCTTAACCTCCAACTTTTTTTACGTTTTAAACAGCGAAAACGTACAAGGTTTTAAAACGTGAATCTCAAGAATTGGCCCCCAGCGTTCTTAGATTTTATTGGCTGATACCGATTTTCTCACTATTTTTTCTACTACCAGCTCTCACTTTTTTCAGGACTAGGGGTCCTGGGGCGCGATTACATAAAATGAGAACTTTCTTGTCACGGTGACAAGTCCCTAGAAGGCCGAGAATAACATTGAGATGAGAAGCTTGTCACCGTGACAAGAAAGTTCTCATTTTATGTGATCCCACCCCTGGTAGCCTGTTACGATGATTCAATATAGTTGTCATGTTTGCAAATAATGGGAAGGCTATCCACTAATAGGCCACGACCATAGCCTCCGTAACGTCCATCATTACCTATTCTTCATCATAATCATCATTTATCCATTAAATCCTAACCAGGTCAGAATTCAATCTAAAACAGTTAACCTTTATTTTGTTATTAATAATGCTGCCATAGCTAAAAAAAATCTCTGCAAACAAATCTAACATTGCCTTATATGACACAATATTTAATATAATGTAAATTTTTAATGCATGTAGCATATATTCCCACAAAACATTGCATTACGAATATGTATTTCTTTCACGAAGTTATTCATACACATTTGCTTGTTCAGTGAATACTTTTAGACTAGACGCAAATGCGTTAATTTCCACTTCACCTAGTTAGAGATTAACATGAAAAACCAGTTGTCATTCCCATGCTGATTTTTAATTATATTGTTTTATTAAAGAAAAATACAGAAAACATAAATTTTTCGCCTGAAAGTTCCACAAAGCATTCCGATTAGACTGGGGAATTGCATTTAAACCCATATTTTGATATTTTGACCTTATGTTGTATTTAAAATATAGAGAAATAAAATCAATGAATAACTACTTGCCGGTTTTAAATCTAGACAAAATCAAAGAAAGAGTTGTATGAAATATCAATAATCCTCTAGGAAAGTAGTATTGAATGTGTACAATGTTGCTTAAATGCAATTCAAAATGCATGTTCAAATCTGGACTATTTTCATCATAACATTATAAGAACCTTTCTTGTTTGTAAACAAGTTGCACGTCCAGGACTGCAATTACACAAACAGAGTCTTCTTGAAACAAGTGGATAAAAACCCGTCCTTCATTAGCCGCAGCATTGCACTGCGCTGTCAATAGCCGACGAGGAAGTCGGTGATGCGAGACAGCGCGGTTCTATTGACACGAGCAACACAAAGGAAGCCCGGCTACTGGCACGACATTCGGGATCTTTGTCAAGGCAGATACGTCTATCAGTCCTTGGCATGTGCCATGTGTTGGAGGGGATGATTTGTTGCAGAAGATGTCTTTTAGCTTTAAGGTTGAAAGTTTTAGTTTTTCAGTTTTACTCGATTTCATTTTTAATGGTTTTCTCATTAAAGTGAAACGAAGTAACTGAGTGGGCTAATTTTATTTCAACATATTATAGGTACAATCATGTTCGTTTAAACATTGATTTCTAGCAAGACCGGTTCCTTGGTTTTACCGAAAAAATTACTTTATAGTTTACAATCCGCTTTACTACTGCCAATGCTCGCTAGTAGTATTTTTTTTTTATTTTAGCTATCAAGCTTAGGAGACATTAAGTTACAAGATAAAAAGAAAGCTGAACAATAAAAAGTCAAGATGCAAACAAAAATAATGCACTAAATTATAAAAATACAGTACGAAAATTATTTAATGTTTTATCTCTTATCAACGCACGTTCGCTCTGAAGAGTCCAGGGCGGCTATCGTGTAAAATGACACATTCCTTGTCACGGTGACAAGTCCCTAGAAGGCCGTGAATAGCATTGAGATGAGAAACTTGTCGCTTCGACAAGGGAGTTGTCATTTTACAGGATCGCAGCCCTGGTTTCAATGCCATAAATGTGAGTTTTGTGCAAGGTACGATCTCGTCTAAAAGATTGTACAAACATGATTGCATAAAACGTATTCGCTTTGAAATTGCTGTACATGCGCTGTTAATTGTCCCAACCATAATGAAACGCATATATCCAGGAATGAAAGATTGTCATTTGTCTTCCCCATGAATTGTGTTTCATTATAAAGTTTCTGTGATTATTTACTGAGAATTGAATGTTTAATCCTGTTTTAATATCCGTGACGGAGAAAATCGCGGTGATAAAATCTAATCATCGAGATTGTAATTAACAAAGTGTAAATTAGTTGTTTCTTCTAAAAGCTGTTACCTTCTGGCCTCAATTCTATAGATGAACTCACAGAGATTAAATCGGATTTAATTGAGGTTGGATCAAGAAATATTGTAACAGATTGTATGGACGGGGAAGACAATGCAATGTACGAAATAATTCGTCTGATTGGGTTTTCGTCATTGTTTTGAATTCCACAATGAAGTTGAAACCTTCATAAAATTATAGTTCAAAAACTTAACCAAGAACCATAAATAGACGACATTTCGACAAGTCTAAAGGCTGAATTACACGATTCAAGTTTCCTTGAATTCAACCCTTTCAAGGGGGTTGAATTTAAGACTTGGATCGTCTAAATGAAAACATTGAAGCATTTAACACGTTCCCAAGACTTGAATTCAAGACATCTTTTCAGCTTTTCAATTAGAACATGTCCTATTTTCCTTCAAATCTTGAAATACTTCAACCAATTGTTAATTTCACCGCAACTTTAATCAACAATAAACATTTAATCGCTTAAAGTCTATTTCAAGCTTCCTTTAAATTAAGGGTTGAATTCAACCCCTTCAAGGAAACTTGAACCGTGTAATTCAGGCTTTCCGTTGCCATTAGCCTCGCTGCAGAATAGTGCGACGTTAAGCCCCAGATAAAAAAAGTAATTCAGCCTTAAGGGATAGTTTTTCAATACTCTGTCTACATTTTAAACAGTTGATTTTGACTATATTGCCATGGCAACAACCAATGACATTCCTTGAATGACCGTTTAAACTTAACTACTAGTTTTAAACTGGACCTAAAGCTAGGATTCTAATTAGTTATCTAGCCGGAATTAAACCATAACCAATTTCATTTCACGGTAATTCTTGACAAGTTTTTTCTGTTTATGCTCACTATTTGATATCCATGTCCTAACACACCTGGAGCCCTATTACTGAAAAAGTGACAAGTGACAAGTGACAAAAATCGACGACAACCTTGGTTTTCTCACTCAAGATGGTGGATTGCTATTCCCGAGATCTGAATTAGTCGCCTAGGTGAGAAAATGTCACTTTTATTTCTCACCTCCCATTACGGTAGTGACAACTCAAATTCACAAGCGAGAAGTGAAGAAATGGCTCTTGCCCTGTTTTTTATTCGTCGTAATCAACGAAGAAATCGGCAAGAACGAATTTATAATGTGCGTCGGGACGCTTTTGAGCTAACTGACAGAAGGTTCCGCGCAAGATTCCGCCTGCCTATAGTTCTTGCGCAACAGTTAATAGCCGATTTGGACGTGCAATTGGGTCCAACAAAACGCACGTCAAGCATTTCAAATGGCGCCAAGGTTTGTTCAACACTGTTTTCACTATATTTCAGCTCATTAAGTATTGTAATACAATTCCAAGTGGTAATTAAGAAGTAAACTTTACGCTGACATGTCAATTAATCATCAAGGAAGTACTCAACATGTCAAGTGAACGTCAGAATCATAACCTCAAACATGGTTAGTTCATCAATTTTGTCCACTGAATAGGTTGAATAACTATAATTTCTATTATTGTTAATTAATAGGTACTAGCCGCTCTGCGATTTTATGCCCGTGGAAGCCATCAGCTGGACGTGGCAGAAAATGAATTCTTAGGAATGAGCCAGCCTTCCATCAGCAACGCCATCAATGAAGTCAGCAAAGCCATTTGCCGAGTGCTTGTGCGGAGGTGGATAAAGCGGCCTTCCACCGAAGCTGAGAAAATGGCCACAAAGAGAAGGTAAGAATGTTCGTGAAGAACCTTACGTCTCGACTTCTCTGCTATACTGCTAGTCTTTGGTGTCATGATATCACCTAGTTTCGACCAATGAGCATTTAGGTGTACACCTCTATTGTATTGTCAACAATATCAACAACTTGTGTGGAAGATTAGCAATCAGTCAACTTTGTAGTCAACCAACTTAGATGTATATGTTTCTATCCCATGAGTTGTCGTTCAGCTGTAAAAGAAAATTACAGAAATCTCTGTTGTTTCTGGGTCCGGTGCGGTAGCTGCTCTGTCTTGTGCTTAAAAGGGCCGTTTGCAGCGACGTTGCACGCGATTTGCTTCCCGCAACCTCCGGCTGCCTGGCTGGGCTGTAGATGGAAAAGCCGGCTTTAAGATGCCTACTGTCGCAAGTAGGCGATCCATTGGGAAAATTTGGACTGAAATTTGGACTGACTAATAGGACTAGGAGTGTGGGTGAGGTGTAGGAGGGGGGGGGGGGGGTAACGGAGGGGTTGTCTTGTCAGCTGACTAGTCAGTTTCTGGGCTCTGACACGGCTGCATGTCCGAGGTCCCTGGGTCGTCGAGTCCGCGATGGTCGGTGGGAGAGGTGTCGGCTCGTCCGGTGCTACGAGGATCTGCGCCATGACCGGCTTCCAGGCATGTTGCAGCCTGATTGAGTCGTCTCGCGTGTTCAAGTTGTGCGGGCGGCGTTCTATGTTGATGGCCTCCTCGGACATGGGGCAGGAAGGCGAGTCTGGCTGGGTCGATGGGCGGTGCTCGACTTCCTGTTCTACGCCTTGTAGAAGTCGCGGTTGGAGTAGCCGTTGCTGAGCAGCGCCTTCCATAGAGCTTTCGCCTACTGTGAAAGGTGATGTGATGCGGTCGTCGCTGGAGCGCGTGGTGAGCGAGTTCTGAGCTGGATGATGATGCGACGACGCGTGCAGGTGCGTCTTGTACAATGTGTACTGTCTGCGCGCTTGAGCACCAGGCAGTCCAGGAATGGCAGCTTCCTCTCCGACTCGAGTTGCATCGTGATGTTGTCATGGACGCTGTTGAGATCTGCAGGAAGGCTGGCAGTTGGTTGGCAGTTCTTCATTGAGCTACTCGGAAGTGCTCCGAGCTTTTGTTTGTTAGTAAATCCTAATGTTAACTTTAACGGGGCATTGTAAAACTGGCCTGAGACAGAGAAAACAAGTTAAATTATTAGTGATTGAGGTGAAATCCAACAACATGGTAATCCACAGGATTTAAAAATACTTTCACCATTTTTTTTTTAAATGCTTTATTGGTAAATGTACAATAATTTACCAGTAAATTTGCAGACGGCCATCCCTTATATTAAACATTGGTGAACTTTCTACACTATCAAAGTGTAGAAACTACACTATCAAACTATCAAATTCTACAAACTACAAATCACAAACAACTTTCTACAAATGAACTTTCTACTATCTTACCAACCTCCTAGCCTTGCTTTCTTTCAAGTCTTTCTATTCAACCCTATGAACATGTACAAATCCTGGATAGCAGCTTAGCTGAAGATAGTAGGTACCAATTAGAGGAATTAGCCTTGTTCTAAACAAAACAAAATATTCATTTCATTTTATTTCATTTCATTTTATTTGAAATCACCAACAGAATACAAAATATTCCACAAGTGGGATTTAAAATAACAAAAAAATATTCTCTCAAGTTCAATATGGCGAGGTTCCACCTCAGTGGCTCTTCCACCTAACCATAATTACAAGTATAATACATAGTAAAATACAAATATTTGAACAGAAACACTGGTATTGTCAAGAAATAAAAATAAAAAGAGTCCGCTGTACCAGTGTTTCTGTTCAAATATTTGTATTTTACTAAGTTGTTTCCTGGTATATTATCTTCTTCTTTGTGTTTATTAAGTATAATACATATTGCATTTAATTATTAAAAATTAATAAAAATAAACACAACATGAGTCAATAGCAAGTTATAAAATACAATAAACTTCTTCAGTTTAGTAGTCAAAAAGTAAAACACACACATACATCACACATCACACCATACAAGATGAAATTCAAACATTCATTAGATCTTTATTCGTCTTCTGCAATGACAATAAAAATGTGTGCGTACTTTGTTTAAAATCAGTGCGACTCTCAGTCATTTTGATTGACAATGGCAGTCGATTCCAAAGTGTTGGAGCAATTACAGAGAAAGAACTTTGGCCAACAAGTGTTTTATGTAACGGTGTTAATAAGTTTAAAGTTCGTTTATTATATGTTGGGTTTAGTCTATTGAACAGATAAGACGGTGCCTTTTGCATCAATACCAAAAACGTAACATTTAAAAGATGGCAATACCGTCGATTCAACATATTTAAAATATTATTAGAATTTAAAACATCTGAAATACTATCACACCTTTTAAGATCAAAAATAAATCTAATACAAGAATTTTGAACCTTCTGTATTCTGGCTCCATGCTTCTTTCTCACCCCAATGTATACGACATCACAATAATCAATATTAGACAGAATCAATGAATTTACCAGTGTGAGTTTAATGTCAGTAGATAACATATCCTTAAACTTATACAAGTAGGCAAGAGTTGCAAATGATTGGGCACATACTTTCGCTACATGATCTTCCCACGTCAAAGCAGAATCAATGACGAGACCAAGATTCCTCGCTGAATTCTGTACAGCAACTTTAACCCCATTCAATAATATTGTTGGATTTTCTGGCATCCTTGCCAGGTTGTGAACGCTACCTACAGGCAATACAATGGTTTTCGTTGCATTGAGACATAGGCTATTCGAGCACGACCACTCATGCACCGCTTGCAGGTCATTTACTAGGTTCTCTGACAATTCCAAAACATGATCAACTTTCCCAGAGGTATAAACTTGGGTATCATCGGCATATTATATAGAATACAATTATAATTTACCTCAGTAAATACCTACATTGTTGCTTTCAAATTTCAGGTAATGTTTCATAATTAATTAGCTGTCCTGTAATTGCACATGACGTCACAGCTGACCAAACATCTCTCTGGGTGCCAAATGCTTTCAGCAATAGTACATAAATAAGAAGTAATGATTTACTTGCTTGGTAATATTTCTTTATTTTATTTAACCCAATTTCTGTCTTCTTAATTTCTGTTCTATTTGCTCTCCTTTCTTTTTAATAGGTATCTTTCTTTCACAACCATATAATTTTAAAATATGATTAAACTATGGAAAAATTGCTGTGAACTGTGAACTAGTGAAACAATATTATATATCTATGTAAATAGATATCTTGATATCCATCCTGAGTCATGGAATTCTTTTGCATCTCTTCAATCTTGCATTGTTTGAGTTGGGAATGGTGACAGGATTTATAATAGCTGGATAAAATTTTTTTTTCTTTCTGTTCAACCCTAATGTTATTTAAAAAAATATATCACAGATATGAAACTAATGCCGGTACATTCCACTCAATTTAGGTTTCTAGATGCTCATGGGTTTCCTGGTGTAGTCGGGGCGATAGATTGCACCCACGT
Organism: Leuctra nigra; assembly: GCA_934045905.1. Taxonomy (NCBI): domain Eukaryota; kingdom Metazoa; phylum Arthropoda; class Insecta; order Plecoptera; family Leuctridae; genus Leuctra; species Leuctra nigra. Next base: position 1,066,422 of record OW203771.1, read on the forward strand.
TGCCATCATCGCTCCACCAGTCAACCATCCCGACTATCAAGAGCACCAGTTCATCAATCGTAAACTCTACCACAGCCTAAACGTGCAATTAGTAAGCTAACTTCATTCCTGTTGTGCAATATTAAAGTTGAAAAATTATTGTTTCTAAATTAAATAGTACATTATTTATTTTACAGGTTTGTAACATGGATGAAATGATTACGAATGCAAACGCCAAGTTCCCTGGAAGAAATCACGACCAGCATATTTTTCGGAGCAGCCGCATTTCCCGGAACTTGGAACGTGAAAATGACAAAAGCTCGTGGCTCATCGGTAGGTGGAGTAGAACTACATACTAACATACCCGTTGTAATTTCAGAATGTGCAACGGAATTCAATTAGTTCATTTTATACCACAAGTTTGTTAAATGATAAATGTTGACACTGTTAAATGATGAAAATAAATCAAATGTGTTTGCTCTCTCATTAAAACTTTGTTATGATGTGTGCCAAGGTGACGGAGGCTACATGCAGGAAGCCTACATGATGGTCCCGATCGCTAACGCTGCTGCTGGTTCTCCTGAAGAGCGGTACAACCGAAGGCATGCGAAAGCGCGGGCCGTCATCGAGAGATGCAACGGCCTGCTGAAGGCAAGGTGGCGCTGCTTGCTGAAGAGCAGGACGTTGCATTACTCGCCTCCCAAGGCTGCGAGAATTGTCATGAGCTGTGTGGTGCTGCACAACATGTGCATCCACCACCGGCTTCCTCTCGAGCAAGATGACGATGAGGATGACGACTTGGGGGACTTGGGGATGGAAGACATGGCGGACAACCTACCGGAGGGGCGTGGACGTGGGCAGCAGACCACAGGCCAGAGGCACCGTGCCCGTCTGGTTCAGAGACATTTTGCTGTGTGAAGGTAAATATATCAATAATTGAGATAGACTAGGTACTTAGCCACATAAATTTTATTTTGACAAATGTTGGGCAATTACTTCCATGCTTCTCGCATGGCTGTTAAGTGCTGCCACCGCCTCACTCATCAGCGCTATATTCATTTCAGCGCTCTGCCTCATGATTCCAACCATCTCGCCAAGGGACTTGGCCATCTCGAGGTTGGCGCTGGCCATGTCCTTGTGCGACGCCGCCAACTCATCCTCCACGGAGACACTGGCACTTACAGTCGAACGCCGCCTCTTGGTGGTGGGCAGCGTCGGGAGGTGGTATGCTTGGCTCCCTAGAACAATCATGTAGATATATTTTAGTTTTAATTTTCAAGGAGTATGTCACGCTATGTTTGGACATTTGATATAAATGCATAATTTTTCACTCTCCATTGATTCAACCATTTGTAATTAATTAGCAAAATTTTTTGGTTATTAATTTCAAGAGCAATCATTGTGAAATTAGTTGGCATTGGAATGATTCTGATGATTCATAGAGTTTTTCTTGCTCTTATTTTTATTTTTAATAATAGTTCTCGATTCGCCATTTGTTTTACTTCTGGAAATTGCCAATTGGGTGTAATTTATAGAGACTTCAAGAGCAATCATAGTTATTTTATTTTTATTTCATGACTACAGATAGGTCATGCTTCAAGAGCAATCATAGTTATTTTATTTTTATTTCATGACTAAAGATAGGTAGGTCTGAATATGTAGTACTTGATTCTGAATTCAATCACCATTGAAGGGTTGTGAACAATAAATATTACATAGCTTGCGAATGTATCTCCTTTAACATTCTTACTAGCATACCGATTACTAGCAGTAATTAACATAGGTACCGCAGTTCTTACAACTATCTATTTTGAATTATTACATAGATACCAAAAGCGTTTAAGCTAAATGTTCTTGGTATGACATTGTGTTGACAAGACCAGCATAATCATTTTCACAATTTCATTTAGTTTTCTTTTGAGTACCTATTACTGTATTTTTCAATTGACACACAAAATTTGCATGAAAGAGATTGCATTTTTTTATATATGATGCAGAAGTGTTTGAATTAAACAAAATTATTTGTATGCCAAATTTTCTATGTACCTACCTACATTTTGTTTTGGAAGGAGATTCAAATATTATATCATATGAAAGTGTTGACATATTTGTTGTAATGAATATAGGATGAAATATCCCATTAACTGTGTAAATAAATAAGATATCAATATAAAATTATATTGATGTCATAGTGGGAATCCATATTGTGCTTGTGCAGCACAAGAATTTCCCTACAAGTAGGCATAGCTTTTTACAACTTGATGTTGCTCTAACCATTGGTAGGTACGTTAGTCTGACTAGTAATTTTTAGAATTGTAATAACAACCAAAATGTTTCTATGTTGTTCTTTATTTATGAATGATATATATACAATTAAATCGGAATTTTTATGCAAATTCCACGACTTTAAGATTAGAAAGTTTGTATAACATGAAGGGTGGGACGTTTAAATCACCACCTTCTTCAATGTGTTACATTCTCCCGCCGGTTTAGAGAAACATTTTTGTTAAGGGAACCCGTGGAGCATTTTAGAGCATTTTCACTCAAAATGTTTTGTGAAATTTGATGTAAAAATTCTTCATGTGGTATTGAAATAATACACTGATTAACTTGTACACACCGTTATTTATTATAATTTGCCTAACTCACCACTCTGGATCTCCCTCTGAGCTGGCCTCTTCTCGGGGCGACCAGCGGATGTCCCGGCAACTGGCGTCTCCGGCAGCGTTCTCTCGCAGATGTAGTTTGTAATTGGGTCAATCAAGACATCCTGCCACACTTCGCTGCTCTCGACTAGCCGATCATCCTCTTCCGAGTCCTCCTGTTGGCATAAATTAGAATTGTGTTACTTGTAACTAAACTTTTATTCTTCCAATATTTCCTTCTTATAAATGGACATTGAGGTCTATTAGTCAGAATGTATTTTTTATTAACAACACTGATTATAGCAGTTTTGTACGCAGTTGCTCGATCGGACAAAAATACAGCTTAGGTACTTAAATCGGCAAAGCAGAAACGGACATATATGAGCTATATTCAAGTGTCTGATCCGTCGAACAAAGTAAAACACCACATGCTCAATATTCCTTTGCAACGTTTGAAATTGGGAATTAAAATTCTTCATTAATTTAATGTGTAGGAAAGATGCATGGAATTCTTAGCAATGAAGCTTGATAGCAGTTTAGAAATTTATGTTTCTACATAGACCATTATAAAATTAAATTGTATCTTTTGTAAGCAACTTACGCCTCCCTCCTCGACACCAGCGATCCCCCTTAGCAACACTTCCCCCAGAAGTGCCGCTACTCGCTGCTCCACGTTGTTGAGCTCTAATAAGGGTAGTGGAGAGCCTCCTCCCGTCTGGAGCATTCTCCGCTCGTTCTCCCGGACCTTCTCCTTGACGTTTCCCTTGAGGTCATCCCATGTCTGAAACCATACATTGCATATTGTTTAGGGTTGGATATTGAAACATAAAGCCTACTTAATCGAAGTATTAGTTCCACTTCTAAAGAAGTATAAAGTGTCCCTACTTTTATATGGATAAATTAGTAAAATTAATTAGAAACAACTTCCTTTGTTTGTAAAACAACTGAACCAAAGTACAGCAAAATAAGATAAATATAAGTTACTTATTTAAATGTATTTTCTTGAATTTGAAATTATAGTACACCCATAGGGGTATTTATAATGGGGTTGTCTCCTATAATGGGGTTGCCTTTGTCCATAGGCTTATTTATTGGAGTCAATGAATGCCACGTGTTTTTTTCTCAATATTATTTTATTCAAAACTAATAAAGTTATTTCAAGGAATACAAAACAAATCATAATTATGTATTGCAAGGCGAAAATATTCATTGATATTATGTAAATTTTAGATTTAGATACCTACCTACTAAATGCAAGCAAATACTACAATTTTCTTACCTTCTTCCACTTTTCTTTTTCTTTCTCTGGGCCCTCACAACTGTTCAATATTGTGGCCAACTCTTCCCATTTCTTCTGGCTTTCTTCTTTGGTAAACGAAGGGGTGAATTTCCCCCTATAAAAAACTAAATTATCTTCCATAAACCTAACCAAGGTTTCTTTTTGTTGTCTCGTCACTCTTACGGCAGGCATGATGCTTGAATTGAAGACGATGCGCGAATGACTCATTCAGTATTTGTATAAAGGAAGTTAAAGGGATGGTTTAGGCCGCAAGGCAATGACTAATTGATCCAAAAGGGTAATTCTTGGAAGTGAGTCAGTACGTTCAGATAGTGCGCGAAACCATAATTACCTAGGTTTATACCGAAAAGTTCGAAAAGTTGCTTACATAAATATAAATAAATGGTTACAACGTGAGAGCACGCAAATATACAATGAACACTGTATTACTTTTATTAGATATAAATAGTAATATGAGGATCTATTAACTCAACATCATTTGCAGTTTGGGATAACAGTGTTTTTCGTCAAGATTGAATCCTGCCGCCACGGCATTCTTGTTACAAGGTTTTTGATTGGCTAGCCTCGCGTCGAGGGACCGCTGAGTTGTCACTGGTAGACATTGGAGGGGATGAAGAGGTGACTACTAGGATCTCGCAAGAGTTGTCGCCTAATGGAACTCGGGAATACCAAATTGTCGGAAAGCGAGATGAGATCTAAATGTGAGAACATTTTGTCACTTCTCACTTGTCACTTGTCGCATATCTCGGTAATAAGGCTCCTGGTACGAGTAGTAATGTTCACTGTCCAATCAAACTTCTGTACACGGCTAAAGAGAGCACCTAATGTAGCCCTGCAATAGCCATACCTCTGGCAGGTACCACAATAAATAAATAAATACAATAGGTTGTTTAACAACACATTTTAAATAAAAATCTGAACCTCAGAAGATCCATTATATTGATTATTAAGGTGAGCTCATAAACCAGTAATTCTGTCTTCATCCAATCATATTTGTAGTGGTGACATGAGTCATTGTGTGAGAGAATACTTGTGTTCGTTGACATCAGTCAAATGAAAGAGCTTGATCACAACATTCCACAACTAAAACACGATAAAATGGACTCCCGACCTTCTGTTTCTCATCTACATAACAGTCTCCGAGCAATTGCATCATGGTTCATAGCCAAAACACGAGCAAAGATCTTCGTACAAACGTTCACATAAAAATAAGTGTAATGGAAAACGACTATAAAAACTGGCAGTCTTTCTTCTGCTTTTGCATAGAAGCTCCACGCATTACGTCGTATAGCTGAATTGATAAAAACATTATATGTACTTCCAAAGACAGTAAAAAGTATCCCCTAAGATACTTAAACTCAAGAAAAAAGACGATTATTTGATATCTCTTCGATATTGAGAAATTTTATAATGGTAGTAAAATGGAATTTTTGGAAGATTTCCATATAGACTATAAGTTATTTTTCCCGGAGGAAAATAATAATAAAATAGACTTTGAGCCAAGTTCAAGAAGATATTATGCATGATGCATAAAACTGCGGTATAGTTTTGAATGTTCTACAAAGTTTATTGGATATTAAATTTTAGATATTGATTAATGGAATGTTCATCTGGCAAATTTACAATATTTACATAGATTGGTTTTCAATGCACTGTTTTCTGCATGGAAGATCAGAAAATGTGAATATTTATTTATGCATAATTTCTGAATGTCGCATTTTGATGTTAAAGAAATCAATAAAGATAAATGGAATTGAATTGAATTGAATGTTAAGTTCGGTTAGTTACTGTTCATTATAGAAATGCCAATGGTACTTGTCTGTGCACTAGTCCAATGATCTGTTTAAATTTAGGCGATGAAAAACCGGAAATAAAACACTGTGAAGAGGGATATAAGAGGCATATTTCTCTTACTTTTTTAGATTCTTTAGTTCCATTAGTTCTTAATGTTCAATTTCTATTCTTCACGATCATCTTTTTAATAGTGTAGCTTAGGTATCCTTTATCAAGATTTTTTTAGATTTGTATTTAATAATTTATTCACATTGTATACAAATAGTAAGTAATTTTAATTTATTCAATGTAATCGTAATTTATTATTGATTAGAATGTAAGCTGGATTTTATAGTCAACCATGTTTATAGACAGCCGTCAATAAATTGATTTTCTCTCTTACGATACTTTTCTCTTTCGTTTAATTAAAAACATAAATCCATAAAATTGAACTGGATTTTATTTTATTTTAATAATCCCAATAAAATATTAATAAAATGGTTATGAAAATGAAGAACAATTCTATAAAATTAGCTGTTTCATGCAACGATTATTTGCATAAAACATTTATTTTGCAATGGATCCGTCGAAATACTCTGCAACTATACACAAGTCGACGTACAATCGTAACAATTTAATTAATTACAATAAAACTTCCTATGATTTAGTTATACATGGAACCTATACGAATCTATCTTCTACTACATAAGAAACAACGCAGAATTCTATATTATTTCATATTATTATGATTTATTTTAAATCTTGTCAACTCGAACAGATTGATATTTGCATCTGTTTATTTTATTAACTAATACATTTTTTATAACAAAATGAATCAATATCTTATACGATCGATAGGTATATACATTTTATTAATCCTGAAGGTCTAAACACAAATAATCCTCGAGTTTCCCTCCACAAGAACTTAAGTGTGTTGAATATCCAAGTCTTCCTCGAGCTAAACGTATCGTTAAAAGTGGTGCAATATTCACAAGCGCCACGCATCGGGTGTTTCAGCTAAACACTGCTGGAGTCTTCTTAGCTCCTCCGAGGATCTCGCAACCTTGAATAATACATCTGTTGCGAGGCACCAGTGACGTCATAGTTATACGAGGCCTTTAAGTACACTCTTGGAGACCATTATTACTATGAATTCTTACGTCATACCTACGTTTCTCTCATAGTATATTAAAAAGATGTAAAAGTAAGTTGAAATAATGTTCAACATTGACATGATGGCTTAATGTTTATCTTAAACAAGATGTAACTTCTACTTTCATCATGGGGGGGGGGGGGGGGGTCTTAAAATTCAGGGCGTTTTTTAAAATTTAAACCAAGGGATTCTGGAGCTCTAAAATGTACACACTGAAGTAAAAAAAATCCAATTGTTACCCTAATGTCATTATTTCCCGCAAATTACAGCAAACAATCCCCTATTTTTGCCCCACAAAGCGTATTTTTTAGAATTTAAACAATTTTTTAGTGATTCTCGCACACAAAACTTAATTTTGTATGGTAAATGGGTGGTCAGCATACTCGAGTAGGGGGAGGATAATCTCCTCGTCCCCCCCCCCCCTTCCTACGCGCCTGATTTTGATTACGGTTTAAAATTGTCATAAATGTTCGACTTTCTTAGATACTGGCACTTTAAGGACCATGTGACGTCACGTAATTGCTGACAAGCTCGCTCAACAACAAATGCACAGATTATTCTTTGCATTGTCTTTATTAAGCTCGTCCAATGTGATGTCATCAGGGCTAGACATTTAACTCTTGAAATGCAATAAAACTCTACTAAATGGGCGCGTTTACAACTGTATGGTATGTTTTAATAAATTAGCGAATTATAGAGACAGTGTGATACTAAAGATCCCTTCTTCTTTAAGGGACTACAATTCCCGACTAAACATGCCATATAAGATACGTTTTCACATGACTTGGGCTGGATATGTGAACATTGCGTAGCTGCTTGGGATTAATGGTGAGCTGAAAGTATTCGTTGACACCCCTTGTAAGAGTCTTGGAATGTGCGGGTGGTTTTATTGGGTGGTGTTGAAGTGTTGTAAAGTTAAGGTGATACAAGAGCTCGGCCATTTTAGACAATTGAGAGAGAAAAATTGTTTCATAAGTGGGTGTGACTTTGATTGGATGTTCACGTTATCAGTCTAATCGTATGTAATTTTTTTTAATTTTTGATTTTTGCTAAATTATTTGAAATTTTAATCATGAGTAGATAAAAGACAAATTTAGGGTTATCACTGGGTTATTTTTTTTCTTTTCTTTTTTTCTTTGTTAATAAGTAATAGTTAGGTGAGTTTTGGTGAAAAATTGTATATTGTCAATAATGTGCCAAGTGATAAGTCTAAGTTTGTATTTTAACCAATCATGATTAAAATGTGAGATCAATGGTTTACGGGTTTGGTCTCCAATCGTATCAGAAATTTCATACTTTTGCGCGGTTTTGTTGAATAACCGGCGCCTAATTAACAAGGCACGAAGCAAAAATGAAAAAGTGCTACTAATATACAATCAGACTGATCATGTGAACTTCCTATCAAAGATACACTGCACTTATGAAACAATTTTTCCCTCTCTATTTTCTACAACGGCCGAGCGCTAGTATCACCTTAACATCGAAACTTAAAGTATTCGGTTCACACCCCTCTTAGTGAGTCTCTGGAATGTGCGGGTGGTTTCAGTGGACTGTGTTGAAGTGTTGACGGGATCATGTTGAAGTGTTGACGGAGTTTACTGTTGTCAAGGTTACAGCGTACTTAGCACTGACGCGCGAATGAGGAGCAAGATGTCGCATTTGGAAGTCAAAGTGTCAAGGTGCGAATGTCAGAGGTGAAGAAGTCAATCAAGAAGGAATGAATATTTATATTTGGTGCGAGGAGTTGAAAGCTTTCAATTTTAATTTGTCACGGCTACACTTTGAAACTGTGAATGAAGAAAGTGAAAAGTGAATAAAGTGTGAAATAGAAGAGTGTGAGTAAAGTAGGTTTATTGCCAAACAGTATAACTACATAATTCTGGGAATTCTGTTTTAATCTGTAGTTATGTTTAACAGTACTATTCGTATCTAGGAATGTCATTGGTTTTTGTTTAGATAAACCACAATTGTTGATTCAAAATTATAGTAATTAATTATTATTTATTTAATGTGTGGCAATGATAGACATTATACGTTGAAATTTGAGTTGAATCTACATTAAAGGGTTTCATTGACGCTTATCAACAGCTTTAAAGCTTTCAAATTGCAAATTAAAATTCCCGTTAATTTACGTGAGAGTACTCCGAAATAACGGAGCATTTTATTTAGATTCTGTGCCCTTCTCTCGCGGTGTACCGAGATCATTTCTAATACCTCAGAGGTAGAAGACGTGAAGTCCATTTTCTCGAAATTAGTTGCACTCTTTTAGAATGACGTAATCATGTTCTTGCCATTTGACTGATGTCAATAAATACAGTTATATTCAATTATTCTCTTAAATACAATGACTCATGTCACCATTCATTACGATATGATTGGGTGAAGACAGAATTACTAGTTCTCAAACTCACCTCAAGAATTATTAAAATGGACTTCATGCATTCTACCTCTGAGGTACAGATATTCTCAATGTGATATTAAATTGTGTATGTCGCTACTTTGATTATACCTGGGAATTGCGAGGGATTTGTTATGAAATAATCCCAACTTCATTACCGCTGCATAAACTTCAATTCACCACAAATACGATTCCATACAAAACGAACTTCATTACCCATTGGGACTTGTTAATTCCATAAACACTAATCAACGATTTCATGCGATCTGTTTCAGAATAAACTACATTTTCATTTTACATGGATTCCAATTTACATTCGATAATGTTCACAACGGGTGTAAAATGAATAAAATAAATTAATACGTTGTAATATTCGACGCAAATGACACAACACTAATGATGTTATGGATGGTAATACTGCAGTTATTTAGTAATATTGACAGTTTAATCTGAACGATCAAATCAATTCGTAATTAATAACCCGGCCTGGTTGCATCGAGTGGCCTGGGAATTAGGAGGTCCGATTCTATAACGTTTTCCCAATTCCATTCTGATGGAATCCGGTCACGGCCATAAGGATTAACATTGAATGAAATCGAATGCCAGTGGAATTGGGAATTTAAAAGTTCTGGAATATAACCACAAACATTATTTTCGAATCAAATTAAGCTGCAAAAACTTTTCCATCATATCACGTATAAACTTAAAGGACTCATAAAATGTCTTTGCAACTCCTGTCTTAGGTATATAAAGTTTTCAAATTTTATGTCATCACAGAATGAACAAACTTTAACATGGAATAGAAAAATCATTTTCGATTTTGTTTCAAACTTAAAAATAGCACACATTGCGTTTACAATTTTGTTCCTTATCCATGCTTACGAGGAAAACAGTTATTCGTTAAAATCTAGCCATACAAGAAATAGTCTTCATTACATCTTGAATATGACACGATTTGCCTTGGCTGGCCATAAGAAACCATGGTGGAGGCAACTCAATTTATCTCAGAAACTAGACAAGAGAAGGGTTTAATTTCTTTCATGGATTTGTTTGGCATGATTATCAATAGGACTAGCATGTTTAGAACACAATACTTTTTGATTTTTTGCTCAGACATGTCTAAAATGTCAGATAAATATGTTTCATGTGTCTCTGATTTCAAAAATGAGTGTTTTATTTTGACTGAAGATGTCTTACCTATTTTTTTTTGTATGAATTCAGTCCCTTTCTTGCTATTTGAAGGTCATTATATTATTTTGAAGGTCATCATTACATTATAGAAGAATGCCCCTTCACTCATTCCCTGGGGATGTTGCTGATAACAACCTGGCTATTCCTGATGCAATAGCCTGGATGGAAGACCTAAATGTCCATGTTTGAATGTACGTATTTGTTGTGTATTTTATTATTTTTTCTTGTTACCTATGATTACTTTATACTTATATATTATTTTAATGAAACATAGATATAAGAACCCATACGCCAAATAATAATAACATTTCGTAATTTTTTAAACTTTGGGGGAAAATAATATCACTTTTTTGTTAAAAAAGTTAAAATTTTGTCTTCACAAAATGTCCATCCATGATGGATGACCAACAACGATACTTACACATTGACACATTCATACAATAATTTAGGTTTATATTAATATCTTACTCCAAATTCAACTCCTCAACCAATACATCGAATAATATGTTGACGAATATTACAAAGCCTAACATTTCATTGGTCCTTTTTCGGTAATTCATGGTCCTTTTTTAATAGTTTTAAGGTACTATTTGTCTGCCTTATTGGACGTTTCTTAGTTCCTAAACTTCCTAGCCCTAATTATCAATAGGTATATACACATTTTGATGCCAATAATAATACGCACCCATCGGGTTGAGTGTTTGCAATGAGAAGCCAGCGGGTCCAGTTCGATGCTCGAGCATGGCAATGTGTCACCAGGTGCGTCGGAATCGATAAGCTGCCAAACCAGAGTTAGTTGCCACGGGAAGGATTACATGTCCGGACAGATATTACAGATGGGTTGGGGTTAAAGGTAAACATAGAGGTAATATTTCCAAAATATCGCTTGAACTTTGCAGGTCATTTAATTTACAAACAAATAAATAAATACTTGTGTCGACATTGGAAATAAAAACACCAACTTAAAAATACAATATTTTTGCCTAAACTCGTATTAAATCTGAAAGGAAAATCAGATTTTCCGAGAGTTGTTTTACTAAAATATTAGATACGCCAATTATTTTCAGATTTTTTAAAGTTATGACGATATTTAGAAAATATTATCTCCGATGTTTACCTTGAACTGCAGCCGACTCTTCAATTCTAGAAATGTAATTTTTGATTGTTAACAACATTTTTGTTTGAAATATGGTTTTTACGGATTCCCTCAGTTATATTGGAATACAGCCGCTGCAATATGAACTGCCTTGGTAGCTCAGTTGGTAGAGCATCTGACTGAATATCGGAAGGTCGTGGGTTCGTGTCCCGCTCGAGCAAAATCTTTTCATATTGCAGTTGGTATATATTAACATTTTTGTTGTTACATTTTTGATGTAGGTATAGTATATCAATCAACTGACTAAGTTATACATGGCATTTCTAAACCAGACATTAGCATTAAACCAATAAACAAATGTTAACTGTCCCATAAAATCAGTAGGTACTTCAGAGGTAGAAGGGCGGATGTCCATTGCAGTGATTCTTGAGGTGAACTCAAAAACCAGTAGTTCGTCCTTAGCCAATCATATTTGTAATGGTGACATGAGTCATTGTGTAAGAGAATACTTCAATATAACTGTACTTGTTGACATCAGTCAAATGGCAATTGATAGGGCTTGATTACATCATTACAAAAGTGTGCAACGCAAAATCGATAATATGGACATCTGCCCTTCTTCCTCTAAGGCACAGAAATACTGCCGTTTCACTTTGATATCGTTATTAGACGACCGAACGTCCCGAACTTTCCTCGTATCTCATCAAACGTAATTTTTATCTACTAATTCACTTCTAACTGTTCGAGAAAAAAAAATACGATCCCACCGCCCCCTCGATTGGTGCATTGTGAACGGAAGATTCCACTTCCCCCTCCTCTCCCACCGCCTTCTTTGTCTTCTCTCACTCGATCTGATCCCGAGCACCGCTAGAGGGCTGTGGAATGCCTGCCGCTGACAAATTGAACGATCTCGAATAGGAGGCGGTGGAATTCGCACGTCACGCTCCACTGGATTCCCAGATACTACGCGATATTATTTAGAGGGCTGTGAGCGGTGGACGTTTTTATTTGAATGAGGTTCAAATTAATTCGATTTTTTTCTGAGAAAAAGGCCTAATATGGAGCATGAATACACAACGAAATTATTAATTTAGACTGAAATAGAGATCGCAATAAATGATAATTCGAAGAAAGCAATTGCCTCGGCAATTGCTAAACAAACTTTTTAAAGAATTGAAAGAAATGCCAAGATGTATTATTATTCGATCTTTCAGTACTAAGAACAAAAGAAAAACATCCAGATCAACAATATATTCCGTATGAGAAATGCAATTTTGGAATGAATTTTGTTTTCTGTATCGATAAATAAGTTTTGTATTAAATTCTTTCATTTGTCAAATTTAATACGAAAATCTATTGGTGTTTTGAAATCTACTTTTAAATATCGAATTATGTTACCTGTCAGTAGATCCTTACAAATCATATTTTCTATACTAAGTTGCTTTTGATAAACAGCATTTGAAATAGAAAGCTTATTATGAGTATACTTCAATACATAGTTAATGAGATTTGATTAAATTACATTGAAACTGGAGTAAAATACGCATGTAGGTACACTCGGCCAAACAAAACTTGAACGTTGACCAAATTTGAATGACTGCTGGTCTTGTCCCATAACCAATCAAAGCTTGTTATTATCATTGAAATGTGAGGTCACCTACTAGAGTGAGACAATGAGATCGCTTAGACTGACTTCTGATGGTGCAATCTTACATTTATCAGCCTATCAGATTTATTGAACGTTCAAGTTTTGTTTGGCCAAGGTGTACATTAAATAATAATCCCTGTTCATTGCAATGCTTTTGATAAGAAAATGGAGAATTTCTCTTTGAAGTTGATGTAAAAACGTAATCACTTTGCGATTTTCTTCAGAATCGCAATTAAAATTACTATAAACTAAAAATTAATTACACAAAACTTTAATGAACTATAATTATAAAAACGCCAGAGATTCTTCATATGTTTGGGAAACGAATAAGTAGCTCCTCTCTTGAGGTGAATCTCTCATTTGCTGACCCCAATACGCGTTGGCAGTGTTAAGCGAGCACTGGAAATGCGTGACCTTGACCACAGCTTAGAGCTCAGATTATCCATCAGTAAAGCACAGTGGAAACTAGACTTGACATTACAGATGAAACCAAGAGACAGATCTTGATAGAAATCAATACGTCAATAACAAATAAATCCATTTTGAATATATTGGCTCGAACATTGAATGAGAAAAATACACAACAATACAGAAGGAAAAGCTTGCTTCCAAATTCTCACATCTCAGTAATTCATCAAGGAAAATGTACATTTAAAATGTTAAAATAAATTATTGTACCTGATGCACGATATAGAAGTGTATCAAAGAAATCTACAGGTATGTGGGAAAGCAGACTTTTGAAACTATCCGATAGCAATTTTAAACCGAAAGAAAAACTTTTACTTGGAAGTGATATCTCAAAAATTAGTTCGCGTTGGCCACTTTTCTTGCTATAAAATTCGGAGATCCCTCCTAAAAAGTAAACTAAGAGAAGAAATAAAAACTGTAGCAAGTTCATTTGAACTCATTCCTTAATGTCTCAGCGTAGTAAATATCTGGATTGTTCGAAGAAAATAACAAAGAATTAACGCAGCCATAACTCCGCCATGGAAAACAAACGGAATCTTCAAAACATCGGATAAATCTTCTCGAGTATTGCGATGTTGCCAAGTGGCTGGATACTAGGGACTTATTGTAACAATAAAACCTGCTACTGCTCTGGCAATGGCAACGCTGCGGTTCACGAAGAGGTTTTCATTTTGAAATTCCAATAGTATTTGAAACCAATATCCATGCCAAACGTAATGTTTAATTAAACATTTACTTTGCGTGTCTCTTTTAAATTATAAATGCGAATATTTAAATCGAATGAAAGCGAGAGCCTGAATTTTAAAATATACTTGAATCTGTGAATGTATGCACGCTTGGCTAAATAAAAAATGATCGCTGATCAAATTTAGTAAGTAAGTAAGTAAGTAAGTAAGTATCTTTATTTTTCGTTACAGAGTTATGTGTACATTTTTACCTGGCTTAGCCCTGAGAAGGTGAGACACCTTGAGTTAGGGCATTACATGGTACATAATGCTTAAATACAATGTGAAGATACATTGGTAAATATAAAAGTAAAATATATCTAATCTAGTATTAGTATGACAATATGACACATTAATCATAACATGAGTCATAACATTAACATTCATGTTAATCATAACATGATTAAAAGATCAATGTAACATTAGAATATTATGCTACACAATTTTGCTACAAAATTATGCTAGTAATATAAAATATTATTGCTACAATATTATGTTATGCAATATATGACTCTCTTATTACTATATATTAGCACACAATGAAATATACTTTATTAACTCTGGGAACATAATCTATTATATCAAAACAACAATTAAGGAACATTATTTAAATATTTCAGCTTTTACTAGCTATCTTCCTGAAATTTGTCATAACGTCACTTAATTTGTATACCTATCTATTTAAGTGAGTGTGCCTGATGACTGATTGTATGAACATACATCCGTAAAGTCGACAAGTTGAATGACTGCTGGCCATGTTCCGTAACAATCATTGCTTGTTGTTATCATTGAAATGTGAGGTCACCTACTAGAGTGAGACAAGGAGATCGCTTGGACTCACTTTTGATGGTGCGATCAATTTTATAGATATACGATGTACTGATTTACGATATACGATCAATTTGACGATTGATTTTACAGTCGATCATACTTAGTTGTTCTAAATGTACACTCAACAAATCATAAAACTGTATTTGAAAGAAATGTTTTGGCTGAAAAAGTGTGATAGCATCATCCTATAAAATCGTCTTATAACTCTTGTAGGTGAGCTCTGATTTCATTGATAATAACAAGGATTGATTGTCAAGGAACCTGACCAGCCAATCCATTCCGTTCAAATACCGTTTTATGATTTGTTCAGTGTACCTACGCGTTTTCGCATTACAAACGAAAGTCGAATCCGGCGAAATTATTCGCGAAAGATTATTTACTATCCTGTTCGTTTAGCCATTGATTTCTATCAAGATCGGTTTCTTGGTTTCACTGTAATATTGATGTAGAGTTTCCACTGTGCTTTACTGCTGGGTAATCTGAGCTCTAAGCTGTGTCAAGGCCAGTGCTCGCTCATCAACGCGTCACACAGAATGAGTGAAACAGTTTGAACAGTTCCTTGACTCACCAACAGGTCACGTGACAGTAGAAGTACGCCTCTGACTTACCTAGAAGAAAAGAAAAACACAAGTTAAAACATTACTCTGATGTTCAGGCGCGTAGGAACGGGGTGGGGGGAAGTCCCCCTGATTCCATTCCCCTCCCTATGTTCACAATTATGTGTCAAGATAAAAATATGGTTCAAAAGTGTTAAAACCGCGTAGAAATGCACCAAATTCATGTCTGAAAATCAAAACATTTCCGGGGCTGTTAAGAGGCAAATCCTGGGAAGGTTCCTACTAATCGACCACAACCGCCTCCTTCCCATCCTTGTCTATTCTTCGTCATCATCTCCCAATCATCATCATAATCATTATTCATCCGCCATTAGCCTTGCTGCAGAACTGTGTGATGTTAAATATTAATAGGCTACAATGTTAAATTGCCCATACCGAATTACGAAGGTTTAATTTGATGATAATAATAATGAATAATTATGCGGTTTGAAAACATGATTTTCAAATTAACTCAGTTTGTTATTCGGGGCCGGGCGATTCAGAATGGGTCATAACATTAAGAAAGTACTCTATTACATTACCGCGAGGTAAGTGGGAGAATCCACACAAAAGTGCTCCATTACCATTCCCTCAGTATTTTCTCGAAGATAAATGATTTAAGAATATTTTAAAGTCTGACTGCAACGTTCTTGGAATTCAAGAAAGAAGTTGGCAAAATTCCTTTGTACTAATCTAAACAAGATTTTATAAGAAAAAGGATATTTTCCCTAAAACATTTTTGAGGAAAATGTGAAGTATACCAAAGTATCATTAAAAGATTATTGTTAATTTTATTGCAACTATCAAATATACAAGTTACTAACACTAGGAAAACGCTCTGAGTAACGCGTTGATGAGCGAGCACGGATACGCAGAACACCTTGAACCGAAATTCTGTCTATCGAAAATATCATTTAAAGCCAATAATAATTTCTTGAATTTCGTCAGACTTGAATAAAAATCTCTAAATATTCCTAAATTGTTAGTATCAACCTTTATGATTGAACTGTTCCTTGTTAATATTCAAAAATCACAGGATCTCTTTAAAAAAAATATACCTGGGACCACTCAAATCATATGCTTTAGTGTGTACACAATATCAGATTAATCTGTTAAACGGTCATTATTAGTTTCATTTCGTTTGAAGCTTTCTGCTCAAACTATCTTGCCTTGAACTGAAGATTTAAAGTCGCCATGAATTTGACAGCCAACACTCAAAATGTCCCTAATATTACAAAAACTTTTGAAAATAACGACAGACTTGACTGAAAATTGGCAAAAATACCTTTAATGTTGGTACCAATAACCATGCAAAGTTTTTAGTTGGTCGGTCAATCGGTTCTAGTTTAAATTTCAAAAATCACAGGAAAAATGGTTTCAAATTTGAACCAATGGGAGGATTTGGCTGAAATTTATTATGATTGGGTACAATGTTGGTTGCAATGACTTTGCTAAATTTCAAATTGATCAAACCAACCAATCGAAAGATAATTTTTTTTAAATTTGAACCAATCAGGGGATTTCAGAAAATATTAGGGTCTGCAACGCCCGGAAATGGTCAGTACATGTGTGCAAATTTTCAGCTTGATCAAAGAAAAACTGTGACTTGTATATCGTCAGTAACAGAAGAAAAAAAAAAAAAAAAAAAAAAAGAGGTCCGTGCCAAAAGAGCTAAAAGGAGACGCTCGCTTCGCTCGCTCAATTATCTTCCATATCTTGATATCTGACTCGAAGAGAATCTAGTTTCATTGATACTTCGAAAAGAAATCTTGAATCCATGATTTCTTACGAAACTTTGCTTCACTTCTACACATTCTCCTCAAGATTTCCAGAAACAATAAATTTGTTCCGATACGATCTTGCTTTTGGAACGGAATTTTGCCAACGACATTCTTGAGGGCAGAGTGCCCAACTCTGTCTCTTCTCCTCACATTGATACAGATCTCTCACTCTCTCACATCACGCTACAGATCTCTCTCTCTCCCTTCCCCTCACACTATCACACCATCTCCCTTCCACAGGATCCAATCTTCATTTCTATTGAAATCCAGGCAGGTGACAAACCCGGGACACGTAGAACAGTCTCCAGTACATATTGACACTTTATTCTTGTATTCCAGAACTCTGACGAGCTCTGTAAGAGTTGCAAGTCCCAGGGGCACTGCTGACGTCATCCAGTGGGGCGGTAGCGGCACGCAGCCAAGTCGTACGGCGCACACTCGACAAAACAGCGTGACGTAACGTTTTTTTTTACAGTGTCTAGTAACTTTAAAACTGTTATTTTTTGCTATAATTATCTAAACGGATTTTCGGCTTACAGGATCCTTCAGTATCTCTTTTTCAGCTATAAACATTTTGTGTGAATACTGTTTTTAGTATGGCCAAGTGTACCTATACATATTTTTTTAAATCACACTTTAAGAAAAAAGAGCAAAAAAGAAATCTCATTTGATTTTTAAAAAAGAAAATTAAAAAATAACGATCTTATAAATAGAAAATCTCACATGTAGTGTTACGATATAATTACGAGCTATTAGACCGTAAAAATTGGAAGGTTTTTCTTCCTCCTCATTCCCCTCTAAATAAGGTGTTTGTTGGGCCTCATTTCTGATAGGTACACTCGGCCAAACAAAACTTGAACGTTGACCAAATTTGAATGACTGCTGGTCATGTCCTATAACCAATCAAAGCTTGTTATTATCATTAAAATGTGAGGTCACCTACTAGAGTGAGACAATGAGATCACTTAGACTGACTTCTGATGGTGCGATCTTACATTTATCAGCCTATCAGATTTATTGAACGTTCAATTTATGTTTGGCCAAGTGTACAGTCTAGATGGTTCATACTCTGTCTCTCTCTGATCCATAACATAAACATGTTTTTATATGGAGCAGAGAGAGATAGAGTATGAACCATCTAGTTTCCTTGACTATACATATCACTACTTTTCAGTGAGCGTTTAGAATTCCATGGCGTCTTGGCTGCTTTTTTACACAACTTCTATTTCCCTTGTATTTTATTTACCTCCGCAATTGTTTCTGTGTTAAACCAGCGTGTCTGATTCCGTCGCATCCAGGCTGCCGTGTGATGACGTCACTGCAGGGCGCTATGATTTACTCACCACCCCGCTGATGTCAAAACACCGCGGCGAGAAAATAACAAACAATGTGTGCG
Organism: Leuctra nigra; assembly: GCA_934045905.1. Lineage (NCBI taxonomy): Eukaryota > Metazoa > Arthropoda > Insecta > Plecoptera > Leuctridae > Leuctra > Leuctra nigra. The sequence continues at coordinate 1,085,402 of OW203771.1, forward strand.
CATGGGAAGGTAGACACATGGCCCATTGAATCCAGCGCCGGATTGTGCAATATGTTGGCGGCAGTTGATTGACTGGAGGTAATTCTGATTCTGTTTTCTTTAGGCCCGCGAAGACAATGCATAAATATGAAGTTTCAGGGAAGTTTTTTTTTAGCAGGAAACGATATTTCAGCTAGCAAAGCGAGCGTTTCTACGGAACTCTTATGCCCCTTATCTGTTTTTGTGTGTTTTTGTAGACAATGCCCTGGTCAAACCTTCGATTTAAGTGTTCTAATAGACTAATCTGTCGTTATTTTCAAAAGCTGTGTGAAAGTTTCAGCTGTTTGTCTTTCATAATTCTGTCGGAATTACCTCTCAAACAGGGGGATTTTATTGACACTGTACGGAATATTTTGAGTGTTTTGTAATATTTTTCAAATTTTTGGAAGGAAATTTAAGATATTTTTCACTTCGTATTTTACGCTTTTCGTTTTGGCTCTTTCCAAGGTATGTAGAGCTGATACTTGCAAACGCATATGATTTCGCATGCAGTACGAAGGCTCGCTCATCAACGCGTTACACAGAGCGGAGTTGAGTCGAGTATAACATTATTTTAGTGCTTGTTTCTTGAAACACATTGTTGTGAAATATCCAAAATTATATCTACGGCTCATCCGACCATTATATTCCACGTTTCCCAAAAGTAGTTGCCGTTTACGAGCTAGATGGCCGTGAATTCGAGAAATTACCCCCCCCCCCCCTGATTGTTCAGATTCTGATGATTCGAACAAATAAGCGATACGTGATGGAGCCACATCTGGCAGGAAACTTTTTAGATTCACTTTTTTTATTTTGAAGTTCGTGTTTCCATAGGGCAGTGAAAAGGAGAAACAATTGAAGTTTAAATTTATTTACAAGTTTACTTTTTCAGCTATAAACAAACAGCTAAAGCTAATTTAATATAATTTATTTATATAAATATCCCCGTGATATCCCCCATTATCCCCCCTATGTCTAGTACCAAAGAATCCACCAGAGGTCAGTCGTGTTCCTTATTTTCTCGAATTCAGATGATATAAAAGAAAATTGTGACAAGGAAAACGCCTAAACTGCTAAACCGATCGTTTTGAAACTTTCACCATTTGTGCACTTCTAGCATCTGATGATACTCGAGGAATGTGCCGCCATTTTGAAACCGAAAGAACTCTCCCACCTGAATATTCAAAACTGAAGTCGATTGACTTCTGATAATTCTCATTTACTTTCTCTCGGCGTTTTTCTTCTGTTCTAATGGATTTCAGATTCTTTATTCATGCGGGAAATTGCGCGATTGAAAGCTTTCGTCAATCTTTCAGAGAATAATGATCAACGTCTTCCGATGCAAACGAAAAACTCTTCTGAAATGAAGAATGAAATTAATTGAGAAGATATTTATATTCTGTCAGATATCGAAAATCAAAGTCAATGGTTTGAGCAGACTACAATGTGTATTTATAACAATGATTTTAAATTATTCGTTGGAGGGAAATATCTTGATAAGATACAAATTCTTTCTGGAATCGTTTTCTCAGGATGACAATTTTGACAAATCTTTTCAAATACACAAAGGGCAATTTATTCTCTACAACTACGTCACATATTGTCCACCTTCACAGACACGGACATAATCTCAACAATGGCCGAGTCTTCATTCGTAATCCTTTCTCTTAAGGAGGGATGCCCAAGTAGATTTTCCGAAAATATTTTTTGTTGAAATGTACGACTTTTATTAATTTTTCAACTTTATAACTATATTTTTATGTAAAAGTTTCATCAAATGTCTTGTAACTTGCAACTCTCCAATTATACTGAGTTTTCAATATGATGTCTTCGGAAGAAAAATAAATTTTAACACAGGAGGTATAGGAAAATTATTTAGAATTTGGCGCCTAACTTTTAAAAACGTACGGCTAGGTGTATATATAAAAATCTTAATAAATACCTCTATGTCTATTACACATAATATTAGTTTTTGGAAAAAATCTATCGGTGGAAAATAGTTTAAATCTAATATTTACAAGGAAAATTACAGTGTTTTTTCGACTTACCATGTTAAAGATAGGGCTAACTCAAATTTATAAAGTGAAATATCTTGGAAATTAGTACTTTTTCTTGCGTTTATATGGTGGACAAGGAAATTATCTATTAAATAAGCATATTAATTCAAATATCTATCGGAGACCACTACTTGGTGCAAGCGCGAGAGATTTTCATGCTTTTTGCGGGCATTTTCTGGGTACGATTAGAGACGAAATGGGTTGACGAAATTATTTTACATTTTAATCGTGATTAGATAAGAGAAGAACTTATATCTCTTCATATATTTAAATTTTTTACTTCGATAATTAGTAATACTTAGTAGATTTTTGGTGAAATAATAGTTATTTTCCTGCAATTTTAAGCACGTGCCAAGTAACAAACCAAAGTTAATCCTTGAACAGCACACTTGAACAATTTGAGATCAATTTGTTCACGGGTCTGGTCTCCAATCGTATCGGAAATTGCATAGTTTTGCGCGGTTTTGTTAAATAACCGGCGCCTAATTAACAAGACACGAAGCAAAAATAAAAAAGTGCTACTAATATACAATCAGACTGATCATGTGAACATCCAATCAAAGTTACACCAACTTATAAAACATTTCATCTCTCTCAATTTTCTCCAACAATAGTGTCTTTAACTGCAAACCATAACCTCAGATATGATTCAAAAACCTTCCATTCTTCTCCGCCAATAAGACTCCATCAACATTTCCACCGAGTCAGCAATACGTTATTCACGAACCCCAATCCATATCCCGAAACCTTCTTTCTGTCAACAAAAAGCGAATAAAAGAGAGTCACAGCCCTCTCGATGCTTAAATCTCGGAAGTGAAATCCTGACAAAGTGTCCGATGCACCGCCGCCTTGATACGCCACTGACACGGAGCGATTATTGTAATGTGGGGCATAAATTCACTCCCGGGGTTTGTCAGTGTCAAGTGACTGACAGGGGGGGGTGTCATTTGAAGGGCACAGGGAAAGAATTCCCTAATTTAACTATTCCCACAAATAAGTGATACGTGATGGAGCCACTTCTGGCAAGATGGCTACTATCAGGTCCACATATTAATTTGTTTATTTTTACATTTCGTGTTTCCATAAAGCAGTGAAAAAACAAAAAACAAATGAAATTGATATTTAGCTATACATTTACTTTCTTGGCCATAACAAACAACTATATCAAATATTTGTATTTATATTATGCAAATGCGCCCTTGATAGCCGCCATTTACCTAGTACCCCAAAATCCACCAGAGGTCAGTTGTGTTCCTTATTTTCTCGAATAGTGTACGTATTTGACGATGCTACTCTATTGTAATTTGTTTAATTTGTATTCGACCACGAGATTTATTTCTTATGCGGGCTTGCATATCATGCAGTGTTTATAGTTCTATGTATGCACACCCAACAAATCATAAAACGGTATTTGAACGAAATTGATTGGCTGTGGTCAGGTTCCTTGACAATCAATCCTTGTTATTATCAATGAAATCAGAGCTCACCTACTAGAGGTAGATGACGAGTAAGCATAGACTCAATGGGATGATGCCATCACATTTTTTCAGACAATCCATTTCTTTCAAATACCGTTTTATGAATTGTCGAGTGTACTTGTTTGCCATGTAAATTATTATTACTGTACTGTATGCTATGTAATTAAATTGTCTTGACATTGATTTGAACGCTTTTAGTACATTTATTAAAAAAATGAGTTTAAGGTGTAATCTTGCAGTGATTTTTATGAGCTTTCAGAATATACCCTCGGTTTTCAGAAAATATTGCGGCAAAGTCTTGAAAATGCAATTTAAATATCGATTTGTATGGAAGATAGATACAAGTTTCAACATAAAACTTAGTTTATCTCTCATCCGAATGTGACTTAGAGCGCTCTTTCCCTGTAACCCTTAATTTTGTAAGCGTTTTCATCGTGCAGAGAGATTATGTAATGAGTTTCATGTGAAATCATTTCATTGATTAGTTCCTTGTGGGAGTGACACGATTTCATACGGAATTATGAATATATCGGTTACAGAATAAGGGTTGATAGTAATAGATTCTTCGTTGCACACTTTTGGAATGATGTAATCAAGCTCTATCAATTGCCATTTGACTGATGTCAACACATACAGTTAAATTGAAGTATTCTCTTACACAATGACTCATGTCACCTTTACAAATATGATTGGATGAAGACAGAATGACTGGTTTATGAGCTCACCTCACTGAAATGGACTTCCGGCCTTCAACCTCTGACATAAAGATTTATCCTGCATCATATGCCTAGTTGCAGACCAGTGGGACGCTTAACACCACTAAATATCAACTATTTTGAGTAAACCAAAAAATAAACATGTATATCCCACATCTGCCACCATTTGTAATGTTCAAGATTTCATTGAACACATAACCCATCATAGAGTTTGACGCCATTGTAAACTCTCTAGTCATAGTTTACGATTCTCAATCCATATTCAACTGTAGTTGTATTGAGAAGTAAAATACAGGGATTGTACAGTGCAATTCCCACAAATAAGTGATACGTGATGGAGCCACTTCTGGCAAGATGGCTACTATCAGGTCCACACATTAATTTGTTTGTTTTTACATTTCGTGTTTCCATAAAGCAGTGAAAAAACAAAAAACAAATGAAATTGATATTTAGCTATAAATTTACTTTTTTGGCCATAACAAACAACTATATTAAATATTTGTATTTATATTTATGCAAATGCGCCCTTGATAGCCGCCATGAACCTAGTACCACAAAATCCACCAGAGGTCAGTTGTGTTCCTTATTTTCTAGAATACGTTTGATTGATGTTCATTCACTCATGTTTAATTTGTCGTCTTTCTTTTCGTGGGGAGGTTTAGCCAGGAGATTTAACCTGTTTTAAAAGTTTGCGAATCAGTGTAATGTAATAATAAACTGGAAGACTCCAATGGTAACGCGTTGATAAGCGAGCACCGATCGCAAGCAAATAATATGCTGTTTGAGAGTTGATGATCTACAGACCTTGAAAACAGCCGTGTGACACCAATGATATGATAATAACTTGATTGTCTCAAAAGATGTTAACATATTAAAATATCAACACGAGATTTACAGTAAGATTCAGAACCAGTAAAAGCAATTTTGAAAACGACTTAGAATCTCATTGATGGAAATGGTAGTATATGTAATTTTATCTAAATGATTTAAGAAATTTTCACCAAATTTTCACTAAATTATTAACCTATAGACCAGTTCAAAAATTATCTGGATGGCTCTGGATTCTAATGAATTTCACATGCAGTATGATTTTCCAAGTGTGTATTCATATTGTAACCCATTGTTGTAAAACACTAATAGATATATGGAAAACCAAACTGCATGTGAAATTTTCTAGAAACCAGAGCCACCCAGATATTTTCTGAATTGGTATATTTGATAGTAACTATGAAATATAAAGGTAACATTTTATGTTCTACAGAAAGTGCATGTTGTCTAAATCTCAATTAGCTCAATTCCAATCAATGGGGTTGTTCACTGCCATTTGCTCTCACTCGCAGCGCTAGCGGCATTGGAGGTGTCTCTCTCGGATTGGTTGGTCTCTGAATCCAAAATCTCTGAATCAAACTCCCGCCAAGGTTTAAAAACCTTCCATTCCGCTAGATGCATTTTGATTGGCTCTCTCCCGGACGATTAGAACAGCAGCGCCATCTACAAAAGTTTTGCGTGAACAACCCCATTGCATTGAAATGTGTCTCGATTCTGTCCGCTTAGTGAATGCACTTAAAAACTTATGCTACAAAGTTACAATACACAAAATAATTTTTTTTTGTTAAAATTTGTGTGGCCATTTTCGCGGATTTTTTTTATATAATTTTTCTCTGTAATTAAATATGTGTTGAATTGCGGCAGACATTGTAAGTGACGTCTATTCTTGCTTGCGTCACCTTAAAGGCCGAGGAAACATTATTTAAATACCCCGGGGCTTTGGAAACCTGCCTCATCAATTTACACAACTTCTTCAGAGAAATTCAGTTACGTTCTTAAAATTACTTTTAATTTTCTCAACACTTCTATTCTTTTTGTTAATGAGTTAACAAGATTCGTATCTTTCTTTGAAGGTTTTAATTAATTTTTTAAATCAACTTAGAACATACTTCCATGTCTTTGATAATTCCGTCACTTGTTCTTAATTATTATCAAAAGATTCTTCTGCTCTTTAGTTTGAGAGCTTTGAAGAGAGATGAAGGAAATATTTTTATAACTGAATTAATAAAGTCGCCTTAAGTAATTTTCTACGTCCGATAAAAATTGTTACCTATGAGAACACTCCTTACATCGTTTATGTTGAGTTTTCCAAGACGAATGAAGGAAATTCACTGCATACTGGAGCTTATCTATATGGTCATTCAATAGAAGTTAATTCTGCAGTGATTTAAATAAAACATAAAAAAATCTTGTATTAGAACGCATGTGAAAACTGTCAATACCAAATGCATTTATGTTAAATATTACAATCATAATAGTGGATATAATTAATTTCTCAACATTTCGTTGGAAAGATGAAGAAAGAGCGCATGTTTTGTTGGTAAAATTGTGTCAGGTTTGTGATGCTTATGTGCCTTTTTATTTGAGTCAAGTTTGCTGTTCTTGGGTCTTTGGTTCTTGGTTTGTCATTTTGCCAGTTCTTTTTTTTGCGTAGATTAGTTCCAACTTCCAACATCGTTCCAACATCAGTTCTTATCTGAATGCGGGAGAAGTCTTTGGTAAACTGACCCTTTCCAAGTGAAAATGTTAGCATTTTGTTGTCACTACGCCTGAACCTTGAACATAAAACATGAGTCTCTCATCATTTTTGTTCGGATTTAGTGACACAAAATTGAAATCTAAACCTATTTTAGATTGAATCTTGTTCCGTCAAGCACAACAAATTTGTAAAATCAAGATATGAAATGTCGTTCGTGCCTTCTACCTTTGAGGTATAGATTTATGAGTACTTTTGCAAAACGTGATCCACAAATATAGCAATATATCGGTAAGCCACTTATTTTTACCGACTTTCTGCGATTTTTTATGGCAACGCCTCTTTAAGCAGTAACTTGGTAACTAATGTTCTTTACACAGATGTGAAAAGCGAGTAAACCTGCCCAATGAATCGCATCCGAGCTGTCCCTGTGAGACATGTCCAGCGGTTTAACGGCTCATAAAGAGAGTATATTGAGTCGTCAGAATCTGTCAAGCTGCTTTACAGACCATGAAAAAGAAAGAGAAAAATACAGTCGTTTTAATGTCACTTACTGTCAACTACAGAGGTGATATCTGAGAGCATATTTAAATATTGTGACAACTTTAATGAATTCATGAGTTTAGAACATCACAGTAAATATTTATATCACAAACATTTTTGAGTAAATGCGTTGATAAGCGAGCACTGGGAATGCACGACTTTGATCACAGCTTCCCGCTCAGATTACCAAGCAGTAAAGCACAGTGGAAACTATACGTTAATATTACAGTGAAACCAAGAGACAGATCTTGCTAGAACTTGCTTCTAGATCTTGCTTTTTTTTTGCAGATTTTTGCAGATTTTTGTAATAATGAATGTTAATGGATTTGTGTTTTTGACGTGACTAATGTTATGTATATAACCAATCTGGTTAAATAAATAAATAAATAAAATAAATAAATCAATAAATAAATAAATAGCGAGGGCTGAGATCGTCTTACATGTCACCAGATTGCGGGGAAACCTGGTACAGTACAACAATATCATATGGGGTTGTATGTTAACTATCTAGACATGATCTGATCGCAAACAGAATGAATAATATGTCTTTATAAAACCAGAATCTGGTATTAACGTGAGCCTTTAACAACGACAAAAACATTCTGCAACTTCAATGTAAAAAATTGGCCTAAAAACGGAGATTTGAAATAATATGAAACAAATATGAAATCACATTTATCTATTTGTCTCACGTTCCCAACTCAAGATTAGATCACAGCTTAGCATTCCTCGCGACTCTCACATTGGCATTGAGTTAGTCTGACATCAGCAGACGTCTGCGTTCATCTCAGAACATTTGGTCCACGTCAGAGTCGAGATCAATATCATTGAGCGAGACAAACACGTCCCTGATCAATCCATGAGTCTTTCCTGTCAGCTGAGCAGACTCAATAACATAGCTAACAGGCGTCTGTCACACCCGCCATCATGAGAAACTGTTAGGATAATGGGGAGGGGGGGATCGAGCAATCAATCTGATAATGTCCCAGTATCACCTTTAGATTGCTAGACTTTCTAAACGTCCTTCGGATCTAGCTGCCAACTGGGGAGCGTCTTCCCACAGGCCCCCCCCCCTTCCGGGTGTCACAGTCCACCCATTATGAAAATAGTTTCTAAGAACCTGGGGCCAGATTCACAAAAAGTATAATACGTACTATCTTTGGCATTATCTTTCATTTAACATGGTGTTTATTAAATCAAAAGATAATACGTATTAGCAGATAATTCCTTTCTTGAATTAAGGAAATCTCATCTGAATTTGTTCCTAAACTCAGAGATGTTAATATGTTGTTATTTCTAATATAGTTTCTATTATTATGTATTGTTATTTTAGATTTACAATTTAAAATACATGGATTTATCTGTTGTTTTCATTGTTTGTAGATCTTGACTGATTACGCTGTTTTTTTTTAAATATGATAAAATGTTTTTCTCAACAACCATACGGAAAATGAGCGTCATCGGAAAATCGGCTAATTTTCACAATTCATGATTTTTTTTGATATTTTGGAATTTGTTTAAAAACTAAACATGTGACCACGTACATGACATTAGTGTGTGTGCAAATGTTCACACAAACTGGTTGAACTTGTGACCTGGGCAGTGCCTACAAAAACCCACCCCTATAAACAAACAGAGAAAGTGCTGAAAGATCATAGAAAATGTGACGTAAAACGATAAACGCTTTTGATGACCCAGGTAGATGCGGCGTTCCTCAGGGATCCGTCATGCGCCCCATTACATTCACTATATTCATGAGTGCAGTAAAACCAGTGACGTACGCAAGTAATAAAACGGTTATCTTATTGCGGGGGGGTTCTGGGAATGGGGGCGGGGCTCCCGCGGGGGCTAGAGGGGTTGTTTTAACCCCGCGGCAAGATACATCGTGGAGCTGCGTACGAGATCGGAATTAGGGTTCGTTTTTACTCCACTCTGACTTGACTTGAAAAACTGGTTGATGAGCAAGTCTTGTATTGCATCAAATTATTATGCTGGGGAAGATTTGCAGCTCTATAGACCTTGAAAAAAGTTGCAATTAAGATACAAGTGCAAAAAATAATTGTTTTTCAATAAAAGTTTAGTAATTTTTTTAAAATATGGGCATTCTATGAAATATTTTTGTTTAAGGTTTATACGAATACCTTCAAGGATGATTGACATTTAAAATCATTTAAATTTAATTTAATAGGGAGCCTTAAAAAGTGTCTATAAACCTTGAAGGTGTTTGCCGTTTCGTATAAACTTTGTATACTTAAAACTATTTCAAAATAAGCTCATATTTTTAAAATCAGAAATTTGGTTGAACAACAATATCGTATAAGCTTTGTATAAAAATGTATGCACCAACTTTGTATAAATATACTTCCTCCTAATGAAAATTCAAAATTTGAACGTATTCAGAAAAGTGTTTCATTCCCACTGACTCATCCGATCCGAGTGTTTTGCTCAAAACTATATCTACCCATGCCATTACCTCTTGCAAGACATAAGCGTGTGCGCAGAATTTCTAATACACATCGATCACGTTACCCAAGGGCCCCATTTCATTTCAAACTTCCCAATTCGTCCCGAATCCGATTCACGACCATGGATTACCATTGCCCCGCATCGGTTTCCATCAGAATCAGTAATTGCAATGTTATAAAATAGGACATGTTCAGGCAACAAACTGCGAAGTATACGCACTATGTAATTACAACTGCATTCATTTCCATGTTAAAAACGTCAATGCGTATAAAAACCAATAGCGCTATGTCAAAGAGCTTGGAATCAAACCAACTCTGTAATGTTCTAGGAAAACGCTCTGAGTAACGCGTTGATGAGCGAGCACGGATAACGCGCAACACCTCGAACCGAAATTCTGTTTATCGAAAATGTCCTTAAAAGCCAATAATTCTTGAATTTCGTCACAGACTTGTATGAAAATATCCAACAATTCCTAAAATATTGGTCCCAATAACCACGCAAAGTTTTAAGTTGATCGATAGAACCTTTATGATTGAACGAACCCTTGTTAATTTCCAAAAATCACAGGATTCCGTTCAAAATTTTTTTAAACGGTCATATCAGTTTCATAATATACGTTTGAAAGTTTCTGCTCTAACAACCTTGAAGTGAAGATTCGAAGATGCCGTGAAATATGAAATTCGAGAAATATGATAGCCAACACGCAAAATATCCGTAAACTGTCAATAACTTTTGAATTTGAACACAGTTTAGTCTGAAAATTGTCAAAATGCAAATTTTCAAGTTGATCAGTCAAACGGTTCTGGTTTTTCAAAAAGCACATGAAATATGTTTTAAAATTTTAACCAATGGGAGGATTTGGCTGAAAATTTGTAAAATAAGAGACAATGTTGGTGTTAATGACCATGCAAAATATAAGGTCGATCACATTTGTCGAAGTCCATTTTCATTTTTCAACCTATCAGGAGATGGTATTTAAATTTCAACCAATCAATGGATTTCAAAAAAAATTAGGGTCAGCAAACAGAAAAGGTTGTTTCTACATGTGTGCAAAATTTCAGATCGATCGGTGAAACGGTGCGACTTCCATTGCTCCAGGTAGCAGCAAAAAAAAAAAAAAAAAAACACTGAGGTCCGTGCCAAAAGAGCCAAAAGGAGACGCTCGCTTCGCTCGCTCAAATATGCATGAATTTAGTTAACGTGCTGCAAGTGCGAGCGATTTTGCCGCTTGTTGCAGGAACTCTTTTGGATACGATTGGAGACGAAATGGGTTAACGAAATGATTTGAGATTTTAATAATGATTGGATAAAATACAAACTTAGGGTTATCACTTGGTACATTTTTAATTTGTTGCCTTGTTAGTTAGTAATAATTAGTTAAATATTGGTGAAAAATTTTCTTATTTCTTGTCTCATTGGGTGCCGTATAAAATTAAATTTTAAAATTGTGCCAAGTGATAACCCTGAGCTTGTCTTTCATCTAATCATGATTAAAATTGAAGATGAATTGGTGCACGGGTTTGGTCTCTAATCATATCGGAAATTTCATAGTTTTGACTTTTAAACGGTTTTGTTGAATAACCGGCTCCTAACTAACAATGCACGACGCAAACATGTCAAGTGCTACTCACATACAATCAGACTGATCATATGCAAAGTTACACCCACTTATGAAACAATATTTCTCTCTTAACCCCTTTTCAGGCAAACAAACAAACGAACAGACAAACAAACAAACAGCGAAGTGTAAGCACCATGAAATCACAACTGCATACATTTACATGTTCAAAACGTCAACGCGTATAAAAACCAATGGCGCTCTGTCAAGCTCTGAATCAAACCGTCTCATGTAATGCAATATGCATGGATGTAATTAAAATGTCCCAGGCGAACCCTTGAGTTTCAACCACCGAGGACTTAGCCTCACAAAGCTGTTTGCCAAGTATTTAGTCTCGAGAAATCTTGTTTGTAGAGTGTTTAGCGTGTTGCCTATTCCACAGGGGCTTGTGGAGAACTTGCTGGCATGCTGAAGACAATGCAGGGTTTAATCATTTAGATGGTTTTGAGATTATTGAGCGAGCGTTTCCTTTAGCACTTTTGGATTCATTTTCTTTTCTTTTTTTTGGATCAACGCTACAGGTCACATTGTTTTCCGATCAAGCAAAAATTTTGGACAAATCAAATATAATTCTTACTTAAACGTGTAAAGAATTTGACCGCAACCCTCTAAATGGTTAAAAAATGAAAATGACTCTACACTGTTTGACCATTAGGATTAAATATTCAATGGTTTGACCTATCAAATGAAAATTTTCACATTTTTTGAGGCCGCCGTATGGGTTTAATCTTTTTTTGTAATACCGTTCATTGGTTGTTTATTTAAAACAAATGTCTTCTGATAGGTTGATCCGACCAATTTGAAATTTTGCAATGTACTTTGCAGCGTTTCAGCAAAATCCTACTATGTTTTTTTTAAATAATTTTCCACGAGTAAAAAATTAAGGAGTTCCGATTTAGTTCAAATTTTGCATGACTAATAATTGACTACCATTTTATATTATTTTACAAGTTTTCAGCCCAATCAGTAAACTGATCAGTACTTACTGACATTTTAAACTGTTTTGACATTGCTATCGAAATTGTAATTCCAGTGCAGCTTGGATGTTTGCCAAGTATTTAGTCTGGAGAAATCTTGTTTGTAGAGAGTTTAGCGTGTTGCCTATTCCACAGGGGCTTGTGGAGAACTTGCTGGCATGCAGAAGACAATCATTTGGTTTGGTAATCATTTGGTTGGTTTTGAGATTATTGAGCGAGCGTAGCGAGAGTCATCACGGTTCTCTTTAGGCACTTTCTCCGTTTGTTTATTTGTGTTTTTGCCTGTAGTATCCAGGTCAAACCGTTCAACTTATGGAAAATTGTATTCTGCAAATTAATATGCCAAGAAAATGTAGACAAGCTGAACAAATATCAAGCTCTCTTGAAATTTATTCATTTTTTCTCTCAGTTTAACATTGAGACCATTCTAACCGTTTTAAATGTACATGTTCCTGGATGATTTACTGATCAATGCGAGTTTAACTGCTGTATTTGTACGTTTTTTCCTTCTGAAAAATTCAGTTTTTCATGTAAAATTGAGTTGGCAAATTGGCATGGTGAAACGGCCTTCTAGAAATCTAGTGGAGCGGTCGCTCCACCCAGCCAAGTCGTACTATACACTCACAGTCACTCAACATACCGTAAATGCCTAATAAACTGAGGAGCAGACCAAACACTTTTACTGTAAGCAACAACATGGCATTTTCGGCCTACTGGATCTTAAAATTGGAAAATCTCACATTGTTGCAAAATATCTTAATTTCGAGCTATGGCCCACCCCACCCCATATACCAAATTTGGGAACAACAGGTTATGCCATTTGCGAGCTAGAGGACCGTGAAAACAGTGAAATTACAACCCTTTATAAAAGGTATCTTCTTCTTCTTCCGCTTCTTCAGATATCAGGAAACGTTGCTGTCACCGCCACAGCCTAAACGGCTGAGCCGATCGATCTGAAATTTTTACCACATATGCACTTTTGGCGTCTGATGATACCTTGCCCTTACGAATTTTTTGTGCCGCCATTTTGAAACCGGAAGTGACGTCATATCTTAAAAACGGATGGAGCTATTGGGACGAAACTAGCGCCAAACGATTCGGATGGTCTTCTTAATTGAATATCAATAGTCTTAATAGAAATGTACTTTTACCGAAACCGGAAATGACGTCATAAAAATGTCAAATCTGACTAAAATCATTTTTTATAACAATAACTACATATTCAGAAGGCTTATAATGTTACATAACATTTTATAGCCACAAATTTTAGGTGGCAGTGAAGTCAGCCGCCATTTTGAAAACCGGAAGTGATGCCATAACTCGAGATCGGCTGGACCAATTGGAACGAAACTTGCGCTATACTTTATAACATATCATTTATGGCATATACCTACGTAGTAACAAGCACAACTTTCTTAGCAACAAAATCAAAAAGGGGTATTTTTTTTAAGGAATTATAGTCTTCGGTGCCACAATATATGTTACAAGTTGTAAGAATAAACTAAAAAAAGAAATGATATCCCCATAAAAAAACACTCCGTGTAAAAATACCAGTCAAGTCGATCTTCAACTTGAAAAAAATAGAAGAAATCTAAAAATTCAGCACTGAAAAGTGGTGATATCAAAAAATTGGCCTAGTCAAAACTTTTCAAAAATTACTTGGCGCATCGTTTTTCTAGGGGATTATTATTAAGCCTATATTCTCAACGGAGCCGAGGCTCCACTAGTGAGAATGTAATAGAGAAGGGAGGAGAGGAAACCCGGTACCGGCATGTAGCCTACTCCTGACGAAAGATACCAAGGGGACCAACGGCTTTACGTCCCTTCCGAAGGACGGTGTGACATTCACAGCACGGGCCTCCACAACCCGCGCCGTCGAGAGACTGATAACAGGTGGAGGGAGGTCGACACACTAACCCCCAAACACCCCAGTCGCTCTGGCCCAACGGCAGCAACCTGGCAAGGCAGAGTTGAATGGTCACCCATCCAATCGCTGACCGCGCTCAATGTTGCTTAACCTCGGTGATCTAACGAGAACCGAGGTATCCAACACACCAGCCGTTGGGTTGGGATTATAGATATATTTTATGCATAGATGAGTATATTTGATTACCGACCAACTTCTATACTATTTATATGCACGATGCGCCAAGTAATTTTTGAAAAGTTTTGACTAGGCCAATTTTTTGATATCACTACTTTTCAGTGCTGAATTTTTAGATTTCTTCTATTTTTTTGAAGTTGAAGAGACTTAGCTGGTATTTTTACACGGAATGTTTTTTTATGGGGTTCGTATTTCTTTGCAAATTTGTGTAGATTTCAAAAATACCGAGATTATTCGAGAAAATAAGGAACACAACTGACCTCTGGTGGATTTTGTGGTACTAGGTAAATGGCGGCTATCAATGGCGCATTTGCATTAAATATAAATACAAATATTTTATATAGTTGTTTGATATGGCCAAGAAAGTAAATTTATAGCTCAATATCAATTTCATTTGTTTTTGTTTTTTCACTGCTTTATGGAAACACGAAATGTAAAAACAAATAAATTAATATGTGGACCTGATAGTAGCCATCTTGCCAGAAGTGGCTCCATCACGTATCACTTATTTGTGGGAATATCGCAAGTCTCTCCATAATTAAAGAGGTTTGAAAACCTTAATGGTTTCGTTCCAATTACCTCAAAGCTCAGTAAAAGTCAAATTTTCAGGACATAAAAATAACCGTGTTGGTATGAAGTAATAAAAGTCAGCTTTTAGTAAATAAACCCAAGAAATAAACAGCCGTTTTATTCCCATTGAGTCGTGACCAAGCAGCGATTTAATGATAATAAACGCTTTTACGATGAATGCAGAACTTTATGTTTGCGCGGATATTTCTCACTGCACTGGGAAGTGAGCGGAGATAAAAACTTGGCGACTTGTTGAATTAGATTCTAAACCACGTCATAGGGTAGTTGCATCCCCTGGTTGCTATGGTAACATACCTCAATCTTGTTTAGCTTGCTTTAATGCTTTTACTTTAAATATGCTATAGAGAAGTCTCATAAAAAATGTGTTCATGTGTTTGTGAGAAATAATAATGACAAAACACACTTTTCATCCGAAAAAAATATCATTTTCATTCATCAGATCTCGAATTAAAATTGTTGAGCGAGCGAAGCGAGCGTCTCCTTTTGGCTCTTTTGGCACGGACCTCTGTTTTTTTTTTTTTTTTTTTTTATGTTTTTTTTCTGTTGGGTGACGCTGTACAGGTCACAGTTTTTCTTCGATCCAGCTGAAATTTTGCACACATGTAGAGACAACCTTTTCTGTTTGCTGACCCCAAATTTTTTTGAAATTCATTCATTGGCTAAAATTTAAATAAACATCACCTGATGGTAGGTTGAAAAATGACAATGGTTTTCGATAAAATTGATCAAACTCATATTTTGGCTATACAGGTCAGAGTTTTTCTTCGATCGAGCTGAAATTTTGTTCACATGTAGAGACAACTATTTCTGTTTGCAGACCCTAATTTTTTTTGAAATTCATTTATTGGTTTAAATTTAAATAAACATCTCCTGATAGGTTGAAAAATGATAACGGTCTTCGATCATTCTGATTAAACTCATATTAAGACCAATATTGTCTCTTATTTTACAAAATTTCATCCCAATCAGTTAAGAACGTATGAACATTGACATTTTTAATATCTGTTAGTAATGAAGTATCGAAATGAATGTTTTCCAGTGCCAATTGAAAATTGATTCTGATTTGTTTTATGAACCAGGTGCTTAGATGCTATTTTAAAGTTTCGATGAAAAGCATATACTTTTAAGTTGATATCATAATCAATTCAATATGGATGTATATGTTTTTTGTGCGTTGTGTACGCATTTCCGGTTCGAGAATTTGCACGTAGCCATCAACTCATCGTTGATGAGCGTGCTCGCTCATCAACGCGTTACACTGAGCGTTTTCCTAGTATGTGACATTTTGGCGGCGTTTGTGAGACCGGTGATGTAAGTTCTACCCCATAAAAAACACTCCGTGTAAAAATACCAGCCAAGTCTCTTTAACTATAAAAAAAAATAGAAGAAATCTAAAAATTCAGCACTGAAAAGTAGTGATATCAATAAATTGGCCAAGTCAAACTTAATTTGAAAAACCAAAATATACTTGGCGCATCGGGTATTAATCTAGTATAGAAGTATATGCCAAAAATCATATGTACCTAAATATATAAAATATACCTATAATGCCCTTAAAAACGATGCGCCAAGTATATTTTGGTTTTTCAAATTAAGTTTGACTTGGCCAATTTTTTGATATCACTACTTTTCAGTGCTGAATTTTTAGATTTCTTCTATTTTTTTATAGTTAAAGAGACTTGGCTGGTATTTTTACACGGAGTGTTTTTATGGGGATATCACAATTTTTTTTAGTTTATTTAAACAATTTGTAACACATCATATCGAAACAACAATGACTAATTCCTTTAAAAAAATAAGCCAGTTCCAATTTGGTTACTAAGAAAAGTTGCGTTTGGTACCAAAATATGCTTAAAGTGATATTCCATGAAGAAAAGCGAAAGATTTGTTCCAATCGGTCCAGCCGTTTTCGAGATATGGCATCACTTCCGGTTATCAAAATGGCGGCTGAAAACACTCCACGTAGAATTTGTTTATATAAATGTTTTGTATCATTATAAACCTTGTGAATAAGTAGTTATTGTAGTAAGAGGTGATTAAAGTCTGATTTTTCATTTTTATGACGTCATTTCCGGTTTCAGTAATAGTACATTTCTGTTTAGACTATTGTATTTTCATATATATGACCGTCCAAATAGTTTGACGCTAGTTTCGTTCCGATCGGTTCAGCCGGTTTCGAGATATGACGTCATTTCCGGTTTCAAAATGGCGACTTCCAGTTGGTTTTATAAAAAGGCACCTCAGACGCCAAAAGTGCACATGTGGTAAAAATTTCAGATCGATCGGTTCAGCCGTTTAGGCTGTGGCGGTGATAGCGGTGTTTCCTGATATCTCATCATCATCATCATCATCATCATCATCTAAAGAAGAAGAAGAAGAAGAAGATGAAAGTGATGTAATTTCACTGTTTTCACGGCCCTCTAGCTCGCAAATGGCATAACCTATTGTTCCCAAATTTGGTATATGTGGTGGGGTGGGCCATAGCTCGAAATTAAGATATTTCACAACAATGTGAGATTTTCCAATCTTATGATTCAGTAGACCGAAAATGCCATGTTGTTGCTTACAGTAAAAGTGTTTGGTCTGCTCCTCGGTTTATTAGGCATTTACGGTATGTTGAGTGACTGTGAGTGTACAGTACGACTTGGCTGGGTGGAGCGACCGCTCCACTAGATAGGCATCCTGCATGAGAAAAGGTTGCCATAGTAACCTATACAAAAGTATAGGGAAAAACAAATCTGACAGCGGCAATCCAAATCTCATATTTTGAGTGATTACTTGTGAAAGAAAGATATTTAAGTAAGTACAAGTTAATAATAATACGCAATATTTATCTTTACACATGTTCAAGTTAAATATTCATCTGATAAATATGATTTATTGCTATTATATAGAGCTTTGACACATTTCCCCTACCATAGCAGCCTCCATTTTTCTACCACTGTGACGTCACGAGCAGGATTCCTATTCACAACAATGTGTTACCATGGTTAATACTTTGTTGCCATGGCAATGCTGAGCTCCATGATGTCAATGCCGATATTACTGTTTTGAAACAAGATTAAATAATGTTTATATTCGGAGATTTCTATCAATCTTTCTGTATTAATTACTTGAAAACTATTCATCACACAATAATTGAGCGAGCGAAGCAAGCGTCTCCTTTTGGCACTTTTGGCACGTACCTCTGTGTAACATTTCAGTTAGGTGAGGCTATGCAGGTCAGTGTTTTTCTTTGATCGAGCTAAAATTTTGCACACATGTAAAACCAACCTTCTCTGTTTGCAGACCCTAATTTTTTTTGAAATCCATTCATTGGTTAAAATTTAAATAAATATCTCCTGATAGGCTGAAAAATGAAAACGGTCTTCGATAATTCTGATCAAACTCATATTTTGCATGATATTTAAGACCAATATTGTCTCTTATTTTACAAAATTTCATCCCAATCAGTTAAAAACGTATGAACGTTTTGACATTTTGTAATATCTGTCAGTAACGAAGTATCGAAATGAATGTTTTCCAGTGCCAATTGAATTAAATCTGACCCATAAAAAACACTCCGTGTAAAAATACCAGCCAAGTCTCTTCAACTTAAAAAAAAAATGAAATCTAAAAATTCTGCACTGAAAAGTAGTGATATCAAAAAATTAGCCAAGTCAAAACTTTATTTGAAAATCAAAAAATACTTGGCGCATCGTGTATATAAATAGCTTGGAAGTATAAGCCAATTATAAATTTTACATGAAATATACATATACATAGTATACCTATAATGCCCTAAAAAAAACGATGCGCCAAGTATTTTTTGATTTTCAAATAAAGTTTTGACTTGGCTAATTTTTTGATATCACTACTTTTCAGTGCAGAATTTTTAGATTTCATTTTTTTTTTAAGTTGAAGAGACTTGGCTGGTATTTTTACACGGTGTGTTTTTTATGGGGATATCACTAGTTTTTTTAGTTTATTTACACAACTTTTAACACATATCGGAGCAACAATGACTAATTCCTTTAAAAAAATAGGCCATTTCCGAATTGGTTACTACGAAAAAATGTGTTTGGGGCTAAATATAAGCTTGTTTTGATATTCCATGAAGAATTGCGAAAGCATTGTTCCAATAGGTCCAGCCGTTTTCGAGATATGGCATCACTTCCGGTTTTCATAATGGCGGCTGAAATTACAGCCACCTAGAATTTATTTCTATAAATGTTATGTATCATTATAAGCCTTCTGAATTTGTAGTTATTGTAGTAAGAGGTGATTCAAGTCTGATTCTTCATTTTTATGACGTCATTTCCGGTTTCGGTAATAGTAAATGTATATTTTGACTATTGATATTCCATAAAGATGACCGTCTGAATCATTTGGCGATAGTTTTATTCCGATCGGTGTAGTCGTTTTCGAGATATGACGTCACTTCCGGTTTCAAAATGGCGCCTTCCGGTTGGTTTTATAAAAAGGCACCTCGGACGCCAAAAGTGCACATGTGGTAAAAATTTCAAGTCGATCGGTTAAGCCGTTTAGGCTGTGGCGGTGATTGCGGTGTTTCGTGATATCATCAGATGAAGATAGGTTTTAATAGGGGTGTAATTTCACTGTTTTCACGGCCCTCTAGCCCACAAATGGCATTACCTATTGTTCCCAAATTTAGTATATGTTGTCAGGTGGGCCATAGCTCGAAATTAAGTTATTTCGCAACAATGTGAGATTTCCCAATTTTGAGATCCAGTAGGCCGAAAATGCCATGTTGTTGCTTACAGTAAAAGTGTTTGGTCTGCTCCTCAGTTTATTAGGCATTTACGGTATGTTGAGTGAGTGTGAGTGTATAGTACGACTTGGCTGGGTGGAGCGACCGCTCCACTAGATTTGCTTATTTACCAGGGTGCTTAGATGCTATTTTCAAGTTTCAATGAAAAGCATATTATACTTTTATGTTGATATCATATTTCAATTCAATATGGATGTATAACATGTTTTCTGTGCGTTGTGTACGCATTTCCGGTTCGAGAATTTGCACGTACCCGTGCTCGCTCATCAACGCGTTACACTGAGCGTTTTCCTAGTAATATGTTGTTTGTCTACATTCTAGACACGTATACTTCAATATTTCACGTTTTTAAGGTGGACTCGATGATTTCGATGAAAACATTGACCACAATACAAGTCAATACTTAATATGAGAATGCTCAAATGTTGAAATTTGCATAATTAGTTTTGTGGATATAATTAATGTTGAACGAATTTTAGTGAAGATTGTCATGAAAATAAGCTCAATTTAGTCAGTCAATGATTTATCTTTGAACAATATATTTGTAGGGCTCTTATGGCAATACCAGTAAAGATGAATATCGTTTTAATAAGTTCAGCTTGGTTACATTTTCTTGACGAAATTGTGTTATTTAATATGTCTTCTACCTTTGTTCTTTTAGTCTTTGGTAAATTCTCAACGTGGGAACATAGTTTAAATTGAGTGGAAAAACTGCCCCTTTTATACCACTGCCAATGTTAAAGTACAGAACAAAAGTGAAACTTTAACTTTAAATATCTCAGAATTAAGTTCAGGTACCCCATTTAATGTTTCGATATTATTGAGGATATTACATAATCCAACGAATATTGAAAGTTTCAAAACATTTTTGAATAGTGCGAGAAATCATCGCGCCACCTTCCATTCTGTACTAGAAAGAGTTCACTATTGAATGAAATATATTAGAAAGTAAAACAGAAGTGGTATGAAATTAAGCATACACCCATGGAAGCAAAAGATGCGCGCCACGAGTCTGATTCTTGCCACGTGTTCACTTTGATGACGTCACCACAGCGAGGGGCGGGGTTACAAAGAGGATCACGTGACCCCGGCTAAAAGCCGACACCTGTTACTCGAGCAAGTGTTTCAACAACCTGAACTTGTGCTGGAGAAGAGAGAGGTTTTAGAACAAGTGTAATGGGTGGGAGTGAGACGAGACTTGCGGGTCGGATGCAGGAGTGAGGGAGAGAGAGGAAGTTTTAGAACAAGAGTTGCGAGTGTAATGGGTGGGAGTGAGACGAGACTTGTGGGTGAGATGTAGGAGTGAGGGAGAGAGAAGATGAGGCGACAAGACAAGCTACAAGGCGGCGTACAATGCGAGAAAAAAGTTTAGAAAAGTGATGGAGTGTAAAAAAATCGTTTACAAATTACATACAAATTGAATTAAATCAGGACAAAATTAATGTTGGAAATTAAAAAAGCAAAAATAACAAGACAAAAAAAATAAAAAATATGTGTATTAAAATCAGTCAAAAAAACATAGAAATAAGAAACAAGAAAATGAATTATAATTGAGTACCTTTCAAAAAAAAAATACAAAATGCTATAAAACAAAAACTCAATAGAGAAAAAAATTAACATATAAAACACAAATAAAAAATATTTGTTCCAATTAAATAGTCAATAATAGGTCTGAAATAGGTGTGAAGTGAAAATGAGGAAAAATAGTGAGAAAATCTGTATCAGCCTATAGACTTTGAGCCTATGGATTCCTATTGGTTGATAACAACTTTCTCACTTCTTTCTTCTCAAGAGCTCATGATCTACAAGAGAAAGCAAGTGAGGACGACGGCTGAGTGAAGAGATAGAGCGAGAGAAGAGTTGGGCGAGGTAATTAGCTCGAAGACGAAGCGACCTTGACTAGCAAGTCACAACATGTTCGCAGTCTCGACATGACATCGTCAGCGCTAGATGGCGCCTCGAGCGCGCCAGGAATAGTCAGACTTCGGAGTTCATGAAGCGAGATCCAAGAGAGAAGATAGCTTTGTAGTTTCTACATTGTAAAGCTTTCTCTGGTACGGGTGGGACCAATTTTACACAATTATCAACTTTAAGATGGAAAAATAAAATATATGTTGTATACAAATCTCACAGGTACATATACTTTTTTTGTGGCCGATTTTGCCGCGTGCAGGCACTTTTTTTTTGATACAATTGGCGACAAAATGGGTTGACGAAATGATTTGAAATTTTAATCATGATTAGATAAAAGACACACTTCGGGTTATCAATTGGTACATTTTGATTTTTTTTCTTTGTTAATTAGTAATAGTTAGTTGAATTTTGGTGAAAAGTGGTATATTTTGTTGTCTCGCTGGGTGCCGTACGAAATTTTATTTTAAAAATGAGCCAAGTGACAACCCTAAGTTTGTCTCCTAATCATGATTACAGTTTGAGATCAATTGTTTCACGGGTTTGGTCTCCAACCGTATCGGAAACTTCATCGTTTTGCGCAGTTTTGTTGAATAACCGGCGCTTAATTAACAATGCAAGAAGCAAAAATTAAAAAGGGCTACTAATATACAATCAGACTGATCATGTGAACATCCTATCAAAGGTACACCCACTTATGAAACAATAGGGAATACACTTATCAATTAGATTTCAGAACAATAGTTATTTTATTCAAGTTGAGATGTTGCTGAACACAGATATAGTATTATTTTTGTTGTGGGACGAATAGTTTTCGAGAAATTCAGTTACAAAGTTTGAGAATTTTCTAACCATTTTAAAACAGGAAAATTGACAATGACATCACAATCCTCCATATTGCCATAGCAACAAAGGAATCACCATAGTAACACATTGTTGGAGACTTGGAAATGACATCACAATCCTGATTCACGTTACTTGCCGTTTTCCCCCCCAAAATATCACGTGACATTTGAATTTGATTTTTATGAATGAAAATTTTAAATTTCGCTGGTGATAAGTGTTTTTGTCATTGTTATTTGTGTTGATATTTACAAATAAACTAGAATAAAATTTCACGTGTCTTCCCTATTGTTCTCTCTCAATTTGCTAAAACGGCCGAATACTTGTGGCAACTTAAGAAATATCATATTATCCTTCCTCCATATTGGTTGATTTTCACAATCAAATCACAAATAAGAGGTGAACATATGAAATAAAAGACAGGAAGAGATGCACATGTCAAGATTATTAAATGGTGATTTATATGCAAGAACTATTCTCTACTTTAAAAGATAACAAGATCCACTGGTTTTATTCTAAAACAAAGACTTACACAAAATCAACTCGAAAGCTTCGAAACTTTACATTGTCCTCATTTTCTTTCAGCATCGGTTTGGCAACAATGTATTCGAATGTTTTAACTAGCTTCATTCAACAAAGATGGCTGCGGGTTCACAGAACAAAAGCTACATGGCGGACTGAAAGATCGGCGATGAATGATGAGGGTTTTCATATGCAAATTAGACGCGACCTCCATGATATAAATTGCCGCAACGAACGTGGGGCTATAAAAAGAACTGTGAAATTGTAGAAATCGTGATTTCTTTTCAGGAACCTTACGGCATTATTCGGATGGAAATGAGCTTTATAATCAAGCGAATGTATTTTTAGACGAATTCTGTTTTCTTGTAATTGGATGAGGAGATGAAGATTGGTTTGACGGTGGATCAGTCGGTACGGCACCTCCACCGGATGACAGAGAGTATTTCTAAATACAGGATTAGTCCTGCTGTACAAGAGAGAGGGGAAGAGAAGCAATATTTAAAGGCGTTTCATCTTGGGGTGAAGTTTTTAAGATTTATTTTTTTGTCTTAATTTTAAAGTAAAAATGCATTGTGTTTTATGTACACTCGAACAAATAATAAACTGAAGGCATCATCCGATGAAGTATGTGCAGACGAATGCTCAAATGCACGAGCACAATACTAGATTTAAGTGTGACTTTAATGTAGCTAGACATAGGCTAGCTTCATTTGAAAATGGACCTACTTACATGGGGTGTAAACTTTTTAATGTTTTACATAAAGACCTCAAAGTTTTGAGTTTAATTGATTAAGACAAATTTATAATGGTATTAAGAAAATTTCTCATGGAAAAATGTTTTTATTCTGTTTGTAGTTTTGTTGATTTTTGTAATAATCAATGTTAATGGATTTTGTGTTTTTGACGTGACTAATGTTATGTATATAACCAATCTGTTCAAATAAATAAATAAATATTGTATTGAAATATGAAAAAAAAGTCATAATCTAACTCTAGTAGATGAGCTCTAATATCATTGATAATAACAAGGATTGATTGTCAATTAACCTGACAAGCAGCCAATCCGTTTCGTTCAAATACCGTTACTATTTACTTGGTCCAAGTGTACTTCGCTGTGCTTTTTTTTGTTGAAACCCAAAAAACATTTAAAAACAAATTATAATAGGTATTTCCTTTCTTTAGTTGAACGAATAGAAGATGTTTCATTCAAATAAGGTGACAACTTTATCTTCAATAAAATATGTAAAAAAGCTATTCAATTTTATTAGCAGATATGGAATGAAAATTCGATTCTTTCTTGAGAACTAAATAATTATTCGTTTTTAAACCCCTTTTACATAAGAATAAATTCCAAATGTATAATAATTATACATTTTAATATCACAATTTACGATTTGTGCGATTTTTCTTCAAATAATCTTCTTCAGCTATCTGCATTAAAACAATCACATTGAAAAAAATTATATCTCAAATGTTCCAAAAATGTATATTGTAATTAAATTAATATAGACCTGTTTCAGAAATATCATCTGTTTTTAAATCAAGTCGTAATATTATGCTGTAATCCCGTGTATGAGATTATCAGATTAATCGCAGGAAAGTTACAGCAAATATCTCTTTACGACCGCGTTTAAACAGTATGTATATTCATTTCAATATCAAAACACAAGTAATTAAAAACTAACTGCAACTTTCCTCATAAATCTGAAACCCTTACTCATTAAAGGAATCCCCACGAGTATAATTCAGACAATCACAAAACCCAATTCCTTGTGGTCCATTCGAACTCAACCCTGACTGTAGTTAGTTTCCTTTCAGCATTTATGGCACGATCCTGTGTTACATTTTATTTTGTTCTTTCCGCATATCAGGTCAAAAAGTTTTAACAAAATATTCATTACTATCCAAATGGTGTGCATATTCCAGAAAATTGATCTGTTGATTGACAATTGACCAATGTAGGTGGGCGTTGCCTTATGAAAGACAAAAGTATTACCATGGTAACTCCAGGGTTCTTAGAAAAATAACAATTTTTCATTGAAACAAATGAAATTCAAAAAGATCAAATAATTTAGCTCACACGTGTTTAATAGTTTAATTTATTACTTGAAATAGTCAATCAATATATTTAAACTCATATAAATCATGTTTGATGATGCTGGATAATTATTACAGTGGTACAACGAAACAAATTATATTTTGTCAGGTATGTTGCCAAATTATTTTACTTTTTAATGGCTTCTGTCACTGGATTGTTTCGTCAACTTAAAAAGGCCTTAGCTCTCATATGATAAGTTAATTGAGACTGAACAAGATTCAAGTAGATAGTTTAAATCATTACTATTATTAATGGCAATTTGTAGATTGTAAAACTGTTAAATTCTGTAAGAAACAGCTGTTTGCAGTTAACTGACAGTTGTTTGGTCACTGACAGCTGTCAGTGACCAAACATTGACTTTTGTTTTATGACGTAGTGGGGGGAGGAGATCTACATTGGTCAATTGGTTCACATTTCATAGTAGTTGGTTGCTAAGCTAACGCGTTGCTAAGCTAACGCGTTGCTAAGCTAACGCGTTGATAAGCGAGCCTTCGAAATTCATGGAAATAATTTTCTGTGTGTAACAAAAAGATACTTGAATCGCGGAAAATACTTTCACACAATCCATAAGTGAGATCCATTCACTATTAGAATGACTATGGCTTCACTTTATGTTTCAAGGTCGTCATTCTTACGGTATAAACAAGAAATCAATTTACCAGTGAACCAAGAAACCGATTTTGCTATAAAATCAATAGGGATACGAACTGAATTGTAACAAAACTTTTGTGAAAAAATTGACATCTCCACTACTTCGTTCGACCTGTAATTCAAAAAGCCAGAAAATTTATATTCGCAACGCAAACTTCCATAAAATGTTCATCTAAGCACCTTGATTACCATCAAGAAGGCTCACGATCCCAGGGTTTCTAAATACCCCTGCCGGCTGTCACATCGGATGACGTCACAATACGAAGCTCTTTGCTCCTCGTGCCGTACGCTAAGTGGACTGTCTGCGGTGTTTAAGCTCCTTGCTCTTCCGCTCGGCTGCGCGCGGCGTTCACGCGCCACTTGGCGGCCTAATGGCTCAAGATGATAGGAGAGAGAGAGCGAGGTGATGGGCTTTGTAGCAGGAGGGAGTGAGAGGAGACAATCAGAAGAGACATTGCATCTCAACCATTGCATAGGAGTGAGAGAGAGAGGCGATGGGCTGTGTAGCAGGAGAGAGAGACAGAGGAGAGACATTGCATCTTAAACATTGCATAGGAGTGAGAGAGAGAGGCGATGGGCTGTGTAGCAGGAGCGAGAGAGAGGAGAGACATTGCATCTCAACCATTGCATAGGAGTGAGAGAGAGAGGCGATGGGCTGTGTAGCAGGAGGGAGGGAGAGGAGACGATCAGAAGAGACATTGCATCTCAACCGATCAGATCTTCGTAATGTTTTGTGTTGTAAGTAAGCGAGATCAGCGGGCGTCACCACATCGGTATTCTTATCACACTTTTTTATTATTTATTAATTCTATATTCCCAACAATACTTTCTAATTTTAGTTAGTTATTTTTGCATTGTTTTTTGCCTGCACTGCCCAGGTCAAACCGTTTAACTGATCGGTCTGAAATTTTCACACACACTCATGTAATCTAATGGTCTCGTGTAGGCAGTGTTTTAAGAGAATCCTGTGATTTCTCTAAAAATTAAAACTGGTACCGTTTGACTGATCAACTTCAAATGTTGTTTTGTCACGGACCAAAATTGGTATTCATGTCAATTTCCAGACATTTTACGGACAATTTATGCGTGTTTATGAAATATTCGACAAATTTCTTGAAGCAAATGTCAGATATTTTATCACTGCTTCTTTGACGCATTTCTTTTCGACATTTTCCAAGGTCTGTAGAGTATACCTTTAAACATTATATTATTATCATGATTCCCGATTTCTGTGAGGATAATTTTTGTTCAGTTTATATTCCCGTTCTCAAGCCTAAGTAACGACTTTAAGGTAAATAAAGCAAACACACCCACTCGGTAACAATGACTTTGTGCAAACACACTGCCTTGACTTTAATCTGGATCTAATTAAATTTAATGAAACGTGTAATCCTGTGAGTTGAGAGCAACAGAGTTCTATGCGAGGATTCTGTCTCGACTTGAAGAATCCAACGTCATTCCCAAGAGCTTGGTTTCGCTGCACAATCTCAGAGGATCTGTAATTAACCCACTTCCAAGACCAACGAGGGGCACAATTATTTGAACACATACTAATATCATTAGACCTTACTCGTGTATAGTTTTTCAGAGCTGACTTCTGATTGGTTCAAAATTAAAATATCTCACGATTGGTCGAAAATCAAAATGCTTCGACTAAGTTCAAATTTTTTATATTATTTTACTAATTTTCAGCACAATCGGTCAAGAAATTATACACTTACTGACATTTTTAACTGTTTGAAATATATTGACAGAATTGTGATTGTATCGAAATTAATGGGAATTATTCCAAAGCAACTTGGATCTGATTTTCTTTATGAAAATAGAGTGTATAGATGGATAAGCTCAGTTTCAATAAAAAGCAGACTCTTTTATGTTGATTGAGTGTATCATATTTCAATTCGATATGGATGCTATGTTTTGTGCGTTTCAAAATTTCGGTTCGAGATGTTGCGCGTTCTGGTGCTCGCTCATCAACGCGTTACACCGAGCGTTTTCCTAGTTAAATTTAATGAAACGTGTAATCCTGTGAGTTGAGAGCAACAGAGTTCTATGCGAGGATTCTGTCTCGAAGAGTCCAACTTGATTCCCAAGAGCTTGGTTTCGCTGAACAATCTCAGAGGATCTGTAATTAACCCACTTCCAAGACCAACGAGATGGATCGAGGCTTTATATTTGTGTTCATCTGCAGTCGGAGATTTGTGTCAAGTTTCAGGACGCAAGTGTTAATGAGCTAATATCAGTGATGTGGAATTCATAATTTACATTCAAGTTTTATTGAAAATGTGAGTTAAATAACGCAGAGAAAAATGGTACGAATTTAAAAGTTCGAATTGTTAAATATTCATATTTTCGAGTTGAATTTTGGCTGATGTACACTCGACAATTAATAAAACGGTATTTGAACGAAACAGATTGGCTGCTGATCCGGTTCATTGACAATCAATCCTTGTTATTATCAATGAAATCAGAGCTCACCTATAGAGGTAGATGACGAGTAAGTATAGACTTCATCAGATGATGCCATCACATTTTTTTCAGACAATCCATTTCTTTCAAATACCGTTTTATTAATTGTGTAGTGTACCTAATTATGTAAATTAGTTAATGTCAATACTAATAGTAAGTAAAAAAGATTTGAAGACAAATATGGGGGTACTTTGAAAAAAAATGATTTAAAATTAACCGGACAGTTTATAAGGAATGGCAACAAAACGATAGGTACACCTTATTTGTCTTTTTGTATAGGCCAATCAGTAACCTATATGTTTACTCGCATACTGACTGATAGTGCACTGCTTTCCCACCCTTAGATTTCTTTGAAAAACTACAATATCGTGTATCAGGTACAATATTTTATTCTAACAGGTTTAAATGTACACGTTCCAAAGGGTTAAGCTGAGGATATTATTGCTTTACTTTGACTTTTTTCCATATAAAAAGTGCAGTTTTAAAATTGTGTTTCCACCATGAAACGGCCTTCCAGAAATTCGTAATTCTTTGCAAATGTGTGGACATTTCAAGAAGACCGTGATTATATTGCTTGGCCCTCAGAGTTAAGGCCACTCTACCCTACGTCATAGTTCACAATGCAATGGCAATCACCAAAACCCAAGGAGATCGCCATTTTGTTTTGAAGGGTCACTTTTCACTCGAATATCTTTCTCCAGTGTGACTAGATACAATAATGCGGGTTGAACTGAAGTGTTCATAAAAGATCGCTCCTCAATGTTTCATATGACACTTTGTAATGACTGTAATGAAAATGCTTCTCTGAACCCAAAAAGTGGGGGGCGAAATACGGCAAAACATCGACCACATGGCGCCTGTCAGACAACATTAAACTGGACAATACGAAATAAATAAACACATACCTGCAATTCTAGCTTACGAGTACTCCTTATTTTCAACACGTTTCTTCCATAATAAATCTCTATAATAAATCTCCTTTCTCTATAATAAATAGAGTGACGGCACAGGCGAGTAGGCAATGTTTCGTGATGTGTAATTGATACTAGGAAGAAACGTGGTAAAAATAAGGAATACTCGTCAGCTAGAATTGCAGGTATGTGTTTATTTATTTCGTATTGTCCAGTTTAATGTTGTCTGACAGGCGCCATGTGGTCGATGTTTTGCCGTATTTCGCCCCCCACTTTTTGGGTTCAGGGAAGCTTTTTCATTACAGTCATTACAAAGTGTCATATGAATCATTGAGGAGCGATCTTTTATATACACTTCAGTTCAACCCGCATTATTGTATCTAGTCACACTGGAGAAAGATATTCGAGTAAAAAGTGACCCTTTAAAACAAAATGGCGCTCTCCTTGGGTTTTAATGATTGCCATTGCATTGTGAACTATGACGTAGGGTAGAGTGGCCTTAAGTAATGAGTTGGCAACTTCTGTTGTCCTTGTTCTAGAATACCTCTTGTGGTCGACTCTCAGTGTTGATTGAGCGAGCGAAGCGAGCGTCTCCTTTTGGCTCTTTTGGCACGGACCTCTGTTTTTTTTTTTTTTTTGTTTTTTTTTTTCTGTTACTGACGATATACAGGTCAGAGTTTTTCTTCGATCGAGCTGAAATTTTGCACACATGTATGTAACATTTCTGATTGTTGCAGACCCTAATTTTTTTGAAATCCATTGATTGGTTCAAATTTAAAAAAAATTAACTTTCGATTGGTTGTTTTGATCAAATTGAAATTTTGACAAGTCATTACCCCCAACATTGTACCCAATCAAACAAAGTTTCAGCCAAATCCTCCCATTGGTTAAAATTTAAAACCATCTTTCCTGTGTTTTTAAAAATTTAAACTATAACCGATTGAACGATCAACTTATAACTTCGCATGATGGTTGGGATAAACATTATCTGCATTTTTGACAATTTTCATACTAATCTGTGTTTAAATCCAAACGTTATTGACATTTTACGGACTATTTGCTTGTTGGCTGTCAAATTCACGGCGACTTCGACTCTTCAGTTCAAGGCAAGGTAGTTAGAGCAGAAACTTTCAAACGCAAATGAAACTGATAATGACCGTTTAACAGTCGATCTGATATTGTATAGACACACTTATATCATATGAGTGGTCTCAGGTATATTTTTTGAAGGAGATCCTGTGATTTTTGAAAATTAACACGGAACAGTTCAATCATAAAGGTTCAATCGATCAACTTAAAGCTTTGCATGGTTATTTGGACCAATATTTTAGGAATGTTTTGAGATTTCTATACAAATCTGTGGCGAAATTTTAGAATTATTTGCTTTTAATGACATTTTCGATAGACAGAATTTCGGTTCGAGGTGTTGCGCGTATCCGTGCTCGCTCATCAACGCGTTACTCAGATTCATTGGTTAAAATTTAAATAAATATCTCCCGATAGGCTGAAAAATGAAAACGGTCTTCGATAATTCTGATCAAACTCATATTTTGCATGATCATTAAGACCAATATTGTCTCTTATTTTACAAAATTTCATCCCAATCAGTTAAGAACGTACGAAGTTATTTACATTTTTAATATCTGTCAGTAATGAAGTATCGAAATGAATGTTTTCCAGTGCCAATTGAAAATTGATTCTGATTTGCTTTATGAACCAGGTGCTTAGATGCTATTTTAAAGTTTCGATGAAAAGCATACACTTTTAAGTTGATATCATAATCAATTCAATATGGATGTATGTTTTCTGTGCGTTGTGTACGCATTTCCGGTTCGAGAATTTGCACGTACCCGTGCTCGCTCATCAACGCGTTACACTGAGCGTTTTCCTAGTTCAGGACTTGAGAGTTCAGGTGAATTCAGAAGTAACTCTTGAATATGACGTCACTAACTTCATTACGTGATGGATTTCATTAGCTTAAGATGTGATTGAGAGGATGGTCTGTTGACATATTCAAGATGGTGGCCAAGTCGAGTCAGACCTGTTCAAGTCAAGACTTTAGCTCTTAAGTAGTCAAACTACTCCCACAACGATACTTGCAACGTTATTGAAATACTAGGGGTGTACGAATATTCGAAAATGTTTCCTTCAAATATTCCATTTGATGTTCAAGTACAAAATAGGACAGATTCGAACATTTCATGTAGGTATCGAATTGATGTTATGTATTGATTTGTTGCTGATGTTGTTTATTTCTTTGTATGTGTAATTGCTATTAATAAAAAATTGAAAAAGTCAATTCTCATTGAGTAGCATATTTATGTGTATCAATCATTCTTGGAATTCGATGCTATTTTGGTGGACAACTAACATAAGATATAAGTTATATCTCTGAATTCAGTTTCTTGAAATATTTCCGATAATTATTCGTTCGCATGTATTTTCGTTTGGAAACACACTCTTAGTGCTTTGAATTGATTCCAATACTATAAGCAAGAAACTAAGAAGATATCCGATAAAACTATTGTTTTAAACGGTAAATACATTTTACTAGATGCGAATTAATCTTGTTCTAATGCCTTGAAGAAAGATCAAAAGGCAAATTGCAATCAGCCTCTTTGTAATACGTTTCGATGGCAACGACGACATTCCTAATATAGTCAAAGCTTTTGACAAAGAAGAATCGGAAGAAAAAACCTACCTAAATGATATTAGAATGAGGAAAAATCAGCAAGAAATACAAACATGAGTTGAAATATTTTCGGTCAGTGAACAGAAGCAATTCGACTTTGAACAATACAAAGGAATACGAAGCAGTCGTAATAATGTAAATGAAAGGGCAAAAGGTATGACATTTAAGGTATGAACAGGAAGAAACACATTATAGGTATGAATAGGTATGAACACATAATATTTGAAGAGACAAATGCATTTTTTTTCCTTTTTAAGTTTTAGTGGACATTTTGAAAACATCAGTAGTTGAGCGAGCGAAGCGAGCGTCTCCTTTTGGTTCTTTTGGCACGGACCTCTGTTTTTTGTTGTTGTTTGTTTGTCTGTCGTCTGCTCGTATACAGGTCGCACCGTTTATTCGATCGAGCTGAAATTTTGCACACATGTCCAGACCAAATATGAGATTTGCTGACCGTAATTTTTTTGAAATTCCCTGATTGGTTCAAATTTAAAAAAAATTATCTTTCGATTGGTTGGTCCGATCAATTTGAAATTTAGCATAGTCATTTCAACCAACATTTTACCCCATCATAAAAAGTTTCAGCCAAATCCTCCCATTGGTTAAAATTTAAAACCATCTTTCCTGTGTTTTTAGAAATTTAAACTAGAACCGATTGAACGATCAACTTATAACTTGGCATGATGGTTAGGACCAACATTATCTGCATTTTTGACAATTTTCATACTAATCTGTGTTTAAATCCAAAAGTTATTGACATTTTACGGACATTTTGCGTGTTGGCTGTCAAATTCACGGCGACTTCGAATCTTCAGTTCAAGGCAAGGTAGTTAGAGCAGAAAGTTTCAAACGCATATGAAACTGATAATGACCGTTCAACAGTCGATCTGATATTGTGTACACACTTATATCATATTGGTGGCCCCAGGTATATTTTTTGAAGGAGATCCTGGGATTTTTGAAACTTCACACGGAACCGTTCAATCATAAAGGTTTAATCTATCAACTTAAAACTTTGCATGGGGTTTTGGACCAATATTTTAGGAATTTTTTGAGATTTTTATTAGGGGTGTTCACGATTACGATTTAATCGAATCGATTAATCGATTATGACATTGAAAACGATTAATCGATATTAGGAAAAATAATCGAATTATCATTTTGAATTTGCTGCCTTGAAAATGGTTGTACTTTACAACATGGCTGGCTTCATTCTGTCAACATTTTTCTTTGTGTGCGTAATATTTTAGTGGTTAATTCATGTTTGTGTGTATTGTCCCAAGTTTCAGTGTGTATTTCTCATTCGCATTACCAAGTGATGATTGAATGATGAATGAATTACGGCACATAACAGCGTCGTTGAAGTAAAAATTAATAACTTTCTGGACACATTTCATTGTTGAGGTTAATATTGCCGTAAAAGATGATATGATGACCTTCCTGAACATGATGACATATATCAAAACATATACACATTTATACATATGACATGTATGATGTATGATAAATACATATGATGACATATATATTTATATATATCAAAACGATTTAATTCGATTATTTAATCGATTTAAATTACGAAAATCGAATTATTAATCGATTTAAATAAAATAATCGTTGAACACCCCTAATTTTTATACAAGTCTGTGACGAAATTCTTAAACGATTGGCTTTTAATGACATTTTCGATAGACTGAATTTCGGTTCGAGGTGTTACGCGTATCCGTGCTCGCTCATCGCGTTACCCAGAGCGTTTTCCTAGTTACAAATACGTAACGCCACAAAAAGGCTGGAGGGCCGAATGTGTAATGGCTGTAAATAATATGTAAATTACTTTTTTTAGATGTTGAATTTAACTGGAAAATGTGTAAGGATAAATATTGTGTTCTATTATCATCTTGCACGTACTTAAATATCATTCTTTCATCACTCTAAAGTCTAAATATGAACTTTGGATTGAGCTGTCAGATTTGCTTATTCCCTATATTATAACCATGGATTACCACTTCTCATGCAAGAAGCAAATTCATTTCATTTCGATCTGATATCATATCACACGAGGCATATTCTGGAAAGTTTTCCCAATTCCATTCTGATGGAATCCGGTCATGGCCATAAGTAATAACATTGCACGCAATCGAATAGACAACATCATAAATTATCTAGTTAGCTCTGCTTTTCAAAAATTTTCATATGCAGTACCGTGATCCAAGTATCTATTATGGTTATGATCCATTGTTGAAAAACCATAATAGATACTTGGATCACGGTACTGCATATGAAATTTTTTGAAAAGCAGAGCTAACTAGATAATTTATGATGTTGTCTATTCGATCAGATTGGAAATATAAAGGTTCTAGAATAAGACCGCAGAGGGTTTATTCTTGAAAAAAGTGAGAGTGAGTATGAGAAAAATAAAGTGTGAACATTGTTACGATGCTGCAAGCGCGAGCGATTTTGCTGCTTTTTGTAGACACTTTTTGCGATAAGATTGGAGACGAAACGGGTAGGCCAAATTATTTGAAATTTTAATCGTGATTAGATAAAAGACAGACTTGGGGTAACCCCATGGTACATTTTTATTCTTTTGTTTCGTTTATTAGTAATAATTCGTGGATTTTTGGTGAAAAATTAGCTTTTTTCGTGTCTCCCTGGGTGCCGTATAAAATTAAATTTCAAAAATGTGCCAAGTGATAACCATAAGTTTGTCTTTCATCTAATCATGATTAAAATTTGAGATCAATTTGTTAGCGGGTTTGGTCTCCAATCGTATCGCAAATTTCATCGTTTTGCGCGGTTTTGTTGAATAACCGGCGCCTAATTAACGATGCAATAAGCAAAAATGAAAAAGTGCTACTAATATACAATCAGACTGAGCATGTGAACATCCTGTAAAAGTTACACTCACTGATCAAACAATTTTTCTCTCTCAATTTTTTAAAACAATCTATTGGTTGATACAGATTTTCTCAATATTGTTTTCTCTCACTTTTCCAGGAATAAGCCCCCAGACATCGATCTAAAATGATTTCGTTTTCGTTCTAGAATGACGAAGTGTGTCTACGACTGTTGTTGTCTCATTCCCCCCCCCCCGCGTGTGTGCAGTAACTCATCATAGCCTCTCTCTCTCGGCGCGTCTACAGACCTTGACCGCTAACAGCCGCGTGGAGTGCAATCATCAGACCTTGACCAGAGCCACATCGATCTCTCATGTCTTACATTGCCACGGCCCGCTGGAGACACGTTGTTACATTCTCACACTCTCAGTGGCCGTGAGGTGGGGGAGAATGTACAGAACAAGGCTCCTTTATGACCTTGACAACAGTTTCTCGCTCAGATTATACAAGAGTAAAGCAAGAAGAAACTTTGCTTCAATTTCCCAGTAAAACCAAGAGACCGATCTTGATAGAAATTAATAGGGACTCGAAATAATACACCCACCATTGGTTAAATCCTACATCTGCCACCAAATGTAAAATCTCACATCTGCCACCAAATGTAAAATCTCACACCTGCCACCAAATGTAAAATTCCACATCTGCCACCAAATGAAAATCCTACACCTGCCACCAAATGTAAAATCCTACAACTGCAGGATGCAAACGAATATTTTGTGTAACAAATGACCTGATCCGTTACTCGGTTTGACTTGTGATGCGAAAAATACATAAAAGGAATGGAGATTCGAGATGCTACATGCTGTTTACATTCTTTTAAATGTTTGTATAAAGCTTTTGAGTTGTTAGAAGTCAACATTGAAAGCAAACCTAGGTAAACCCACGAGAATTATCTGGAAATTATTATCTGGACACTTATCCTAGAAAGAAAACCAAATCATTTCTGTCCGAAATCATTTCACGGCCATAAGGATAACATTGATCATAAATGATTTCACACCGAAATCATTTCGTTTTCGTTGTAGAATAATAGTCCTTAAAGTGAAATATTTCAGAAAGTGGTGGCCAATTGAATTTATTTATTTAGATAACAATTTGTCAAATAAGTATATATTTAACAACTAAAAAAACTGAAAATAATAAATAAACCAAGAAATTGAGAAATCGATCATTGCCCTTCCCATCATTTGCCTCTTTGAACAAACCAAGCAAAATCAGATGACCACGTGATTCGAACCCGGAACAATGCGTCACCACCTGAACCAACTTCCCTCGTCTCAAACTATTCTCATTTCTCAGGGGTCGGCAACCTTTTTTGGCCAAGGAGCCAATTTCCAAAAAATTAATAAAGTAGATAATAATGGGAGCCGCAGTAGAGGCAATTAAATATAATACACCGAAAATAATATATTGAATACCTTTTTTATTTTGCTATTTTGACTAAGCTCCCCAGTTGTTGCCCCTTAGGGCGTTTTATTTTAAGAATTTCAACAATTTATACGTGGTTATGGGACTCTATAATTGAATGCTGGGCCGGAATAACCATGAAACCTACACTTTTTTCGAAATAGGTTTTATTATGGAATTAGCATGTGCATGTCAAGGTCTATCCACTGCCACCTTAAGATGTTGATTTTTTAAATGTTGACATTACTTAAATTGATTATGAATGTTGGCTGCCATGGAAGAACCATGAATGTGATTCAAGATAGCCGACGGTGAGGACTGAATTGTGTCACCAAAACTGTTAATTCATTTAAATAAAAGAATAAAACATAACTGGTGGATGGATAATCAACGAAAGTATTTGAGGAACTCGAATGAAAAGTTACAAATCGAAAGGGTACTGAAATATTACCCTTTTCAAATAAATAAGATTTTGTAATAAATTTTGTGTTCATATTATAATAACATCCACATATCTTCCAAAATATGTAATTGTGATAATATGCCATTGAAATAGTTTTTGGTTTTTTTCTCAGATTAATGAAATTTTTGGTTTCATGGTTCTTCCGGCACAGAATTCAATTAAGAGGCAAACGGAAGCAGACGGGAATCGCACGGTTCGTCAGAGCGTTTTTTTAATATTTTGTCTTCCCACTAAATAATTTTAAAAAATCAGATAGTAACGACCCATTACAGGCTAATAGACTAAATAATGCCGCAAACTGGAGTTCATTATGAGCTCTCGTATGAATGAGTCGTGAGTTCGTGATTATGAGGTCTCGCCCTCAAAGTGTTAAATACGATATTTTTAGTAAATTAATAAAAAAATAATCGTATTTAACACTTTGAGGTCGTACCAGAGGTCATAATGAACTCCAGTGTGCGGCATTATTTAGTCGATTAGGCTGTTATGGGTCGTTACTATCTGATTTTTAAAATTATTTAGTGGGAAGACACAATTTCAAAAAATCGCTCTAACGAACCGTGCGATTCCCGCTCGCTTCCGTTTGCCTCTTAAGGCCAATACATATCACGTGACTTTATTTCTCTACATCCGATCAAAAGAAATAGTTACCTATGAGTACATACCTTACATCGTTCATGTTGAGTAATCCAAGGTGATTTATGAAGGAAATTCACTGCATACTGGAGCTTATCAATATTTGCAGTCAATATTATTAATTTTGCAGTGGTTTTATGATAAAAACAACACAAATATCGTGTATACGTACGCGTGTGAAGACTGTTAAAACCAAGTGCTGTTCGTTTAAACATTACATTCATAATAGTGGATATAATTAATATATCAACATTTCGTTGGAAAGATGAAGAAAGAGCGCATGTTTTGTTGGCAAAATTGTGTCAGGTTTGTGATGCATATGTGCCCTTTTATTAGATTAAAGTTTGCTGTTCTTGGCAACTCATAGGATTTCCTTAAACTTCAGGTCTTGATTTGAGAATATTTAGGTGCAAGGAAGTAAAATCATCTAATAAGTTATTTTCGCAGTTCTTTTCTGCGTAGATTTGTTCCAACATATGTGTCCTAACTTATCTGATGAGTGAGAAGTATTTGCTAAACTGAACCCTTCCAAATGAAAATGTGTAGCTTTTTGGTTGAAAAGTCACGTGATATGCAGCCACCTTAACAAACTGAATCATACAACATTCCAATTGTTGCCCCGCGGACGATTTTTTCGTATATTAAAATTTTTCTATTCCAGATCTTTATTTAAATTCTAAAGAGCCACTCAAGAACCATCATGAGCAGCAGGTTGCCGACCCCTGTCATAACTTCACATATGAATCCAAGTAATTGCCAAGTACTTCAACACTTTCAAACCGCGCGGCCCTCAGAACCCCTTTGAGCCCACATGATCGATCTGGCAACGTTGTTTTCACTGCCCTCTCGACCCCGAGTACACCATGTTCAGCGTCCAAAGAGCTCAAGTCAAAGAGCTTTGTCTCGCAGTAGAATGTCTCCGGGAGGGGGACGGGGGGTGCAGGGGGAGGGGGAACTAATCTATGAGAGGAAATTAAATAGTCTGGAAGAGTGGGAATTAGTTGAGGGGCAGGTGGGATGGGAATGGGATGAAGATGTTTGGAAGTGGGGTTTGAGTCAAGTCGTTTTATTGTCAATTTAACGGATGTAGATAATTGTTCTGTGAGATTTTATGTAGCCTGGTTGAAGTGAGGGTGACATTTGTGACTATTCTGAGACCTGGAAAGCAGAAGGGCCGATGTCCATTTTATTAATTTTAACGCTGTTGGAATGAGCATTTAGACTAAAAATACATTTAAGCATTCTCTGACACAATGACTCATGTCACCATTACAAATATGATTGGATGAAGACTGAAGTACTGGTTTTTGAGCTCAACTCATGAATCATTGAAATTGACATCGGGCCTTCTCAGGCGCGTAGGAACTAAATTTGCAAGGGGGGGGGGGGGGGGGGGGGGGAATATTGTAAAATAATTTGAGCTGGACATACTAGTGTCTACGAAGACAAGGGGGGCCTGGGGGGAGGGCCCCCCCAGCAAAATGCGGGTCCGGGGCGCATAGCCCCGGAATTTTTTTGAATTTCAGACATCAATTTGGTGCATTTCTACGCGATTTTAACACTTT
This sequence comes from Leuctra nigra, assembly GCA_934045905.1. NCBI lineage: Eukaryota > Metazoa > Arthropoda > Insecta > Plecoptera > Leuctridae > Leuctra > Leuctra nigra. Next base: position 1,124,327 of record OW203771.1, read on the forward strand.
TTAAGAAATATTTTTTCTTGACACATTAATGTATAAGAACATAGGGAAGGGAATTGAATCAGAGGGGGGGGGGGGGAGGGGGGGAGGATTTTCCCCCATTCCCCCCCCCCCCCCCCGTTTCTACGCGCCTGAGCTTTCTACTTCTGAAGTAAAATTTTACAACTTTGTAAACTACGTACAACACAAAAATACAAATATGTTTAAAGATTAAATTATAACTCAAGACCTGTCAATTCAAAAACACTGTCTTCGTGAGATATTATTAATTTCACATCAAACCGTTTCAATCTAAGATAATTAATTATGTTCTCCTAAGTTTGGAGTTCAACTCGAGTGCATCTGAAGCAATATCGCTTCATATCAGACCAAGTCAAGAGGCTCACTTCAAACTACTTGGCTGCTTCACATGTTCAATTACTCCTTCAGCTTTGTCATCGACAACATCGCAGTTAGAGTTGAGTTGTTTGTTCAGAACACTTCATTAATGTTGTTTAGATTTAGAAGACGGAGTACGAGATATTTGATAAGATTCACGTGACGTTCAAATAATATAGTAGGAAGATGCATTTACTTCCAAAAGACTGAGCTTTATTTTCCAATATACAATTTAATTTAACTCTATGTTTGGAAACATATTATGATGTGTATGTTTGTATGTATTTTTTTTTCTTCTTTTCGCAATCATTTTCAAACTAAGGAACCGGATCAGGCCAATTTTTAACAACACCCGCCCACCTATTGATTTATATCAAGATTATTATCTATGTTTATTTGGAAATTCATTGATTGACGACACTTTTTCTGTTTGTGTTTTTTTTCTACTTGAAATTTTGCACACGTACTAATGTACCTAATCTATAAGCGCGTCGTGTTTAGTCTTTAAACAGGGGCCTATGATTTTTTGAAATTTTAAACTGAAACAGTCACAGCGATCCACTTCAAATTTTTCATGATTTTCGGACTAATCTGTCGTTCTCTTCAAAATATATTGACAATTTAAGGACATTTTAAGCTTTTCTGGAAATATTTGTCAAATTTCTTGAAGGAAAGTTCAGACATTTGATCACTCAAATGTCACTGCGCCTTTGACGTGTTTTGATTCGGCTCTTTCCAAGGCCTGTAGATCAGAAACTTGCAAACGCATATGAAGGGTAACAGGGAAAGAACGCTATAAGTCACATTCGGATGAAACTGAGATAAACGATGTTTTATGTTGAAACTTGTATCTATCTTCCATACAAATAGATATTTCAATTGCGTTTTTCAACACTTTGTGGCAATATTCTCTAAAAAACCGAGATTATATTCAAAAAGCTCATAAAAATCACTGCAAGATTACACCTTTAATTATTTTTTTCAAAATATGGACTTCAATCGTTCTTTGCCTGTATACCCTTCATATCAATTCACATGCAATACGAATGCTCGCTCATCAACGCGTTACACAAAGCTAGTATATTTATCCCAAGGAAACTGTCGACAACGAAGTATTAATAACTTGATCCTACAGTTGTGTGAACTCACACCTCGCCTAACCCAACCCATGTGCAATCAACCAGTCTGAGTGTATATCACTAACACAAGCAATGCGCAGTCCACACGTCTCAGTGAATGTTAATAACACAAGATCTCGAGTCGCGTTGTGGCGAGGACATTGTAATTAACAACTAATCCGCCAGAGCGTGACGACAAGAATAAAGTTTCTCATTTGATTCGTATTCAACAGAGATGTTTGATTACATCTACAAACATAACATGCGTGTGTCTTCTCATCGTATTTCATAATTAAGCTGGGACTTGTCTCCAAATGGGGAAAAAAATATTATCAAGCGAGTGGAGCGCGCGCTTTCACTTAAAACTTATGGCTCGAATCTCTTTTTTAATCTATGTCTTTTGCATAAAATTTGAAGCAAAGTTACGGAGCGAGTTTATTTTTTCACAAAACATTCATGACTCACCAGCAGGTCACGTGACAGTAGAAGTACGTCTCTGACTTACCTGGAAGAAAAGAAAAAAACAATTTAAGACATTACAATACGGTTTCTCTGAACAGGATTGTTACTCAGAAGTAATTCGCTGGACTGTACTCTGCTGAGCACGAGTTTATTTCAGTTTACCTCAGTCGAGTGGCAAATGCTGGGAAGGTTCCCACTAATAGGCCACGCCCGCCTCCTTCCCACCTTCCATCTCCCTATCATCATCATTATCATTCATCCGACGCCATTACGTCCCCCCAGTCAAGGCGGCACTATCTCAAAAAATATATTTTTTATACATACATGTAATTGTTAGGACCTCTCCATTTATATGTCCAATGATTAAAATTTTTATATTTCATAATTTGGTCATCCTAGACCACATTACGCTGCATGGCACATAGGTCATTTTCAACTTTTAATTCGTTCAATACCAAGTTATCTGCAAATATCGATGCTATTTACAGATAGTGCGTTCTTGCATTATAAATGTATGTAAACCCAGCGTTAAAACTAAATCAAATACATCGTTATTTGCAGATAGTTCTGTATTGCTCGAGATGTTACCATTTTAAATATGTCTTTAGAAAAAAAACTAGAGAATGATGTTAGTTCAATACTGCACTATTATTATTATTATTTATTTTAAAACACATATATAACACATATACACAGGATACATATTATTATACATGCGTTTACTGGCAGTGGGAATAGAGCAAAGCCCCGTAACAACATGTGCCCCACTGCAAATAACGTTGTATTGAACAAAGTAAATACCTATATTAATTAATATTGCCAATTATAATAATCCAATCAAGTTTTTGAAAAGTACGAAATGCGTATTTCTGTTGAGCATAATTACATAAAAATAGTAATACCATTCAACTATTATTCTTAGGGGTGTTCACGATTACGATTAAATCGAATCGAATAATCTGATTTGGAGTGGAATAATCGATTAGAAGAAATGCCGCAAAAAAATCAAATTTTGTGCTCCTTTTTCCGTAAGAGCTCTTCACTATACTCTGTTTTTCACTGATTTCTGAACATACCCAATCAAAATGGCTGCCGTCAGCTTCAGTTCATGTTGATAATAATTATAATTTTTCTTTGTGTGCGTCTTATTTTATCAAAATATTCGTGTTTCGAGTGAGTTTTCTTAAATAGCCTTACAATTTCTCATTCTAAATTTACCATTTACAGTCATACTTTTTGAATTGAGGTTTACAATGGCATCTTGAAATGAACTTCCTAAATAATTGAGGTTAACATTGCCGTTACAAATGAGATGATGCCCTTGCTCTTTGTGTTCATAATATCAATACTATTTAATCCGATTAATTATCGAGTATGCTTGATGCACGTCGATTCGATAGTCGATTTGAAAAAAATAATCAATGAACACCCCTAATTATTCTGATTTTTTAGGCAATTTTGAAATATTAAAACGCCATTTTACAACAATTAAGTTTTGCAGATAACGTAGTCTTGAACTGGGGGGACGATTAGTCAAGTTGCAAAACAGTAGCAATACGACAAACCCACTGTCTTTTGGAACGAAATTGAAAAAGCTGTCTTCAAACGTAATATATGACGTTCAGTTATTACACTTTTCAAGAGGCACGGAGTTGAAGCGAAGACAAAAGAGAAACGCGTTCAAAGATAAAGGAAATCTAGTTGAACAATTTCGAATTGCATACGAGAATATTCCTTGGAATCTCGCAAGACGAAAATGTGCTGATTCTTAATTCTATACGTGCATTTTCATATAGCTACATTCAACACGGAATGTAATAATGATACTTGCACAGTATCGTTATTGGAGCTTGTAAGATGCAAAGAGAGCTAGATGAAACATATCAGCTCCTTCCTGACACTGAATTCTATAGGAAAACGCTCTGTGTAACGCGTTGACAAGCGAGCCTTTGTATAAGCAACATTAAACATTTTTAGCTTCTAAAATCATTTCAAATGCAGTTCCGTGATCCTTAAATCTATTTATGTTATGATCCATTGTTAAAACACATAAATAGATATTAAGATCAGGGACTGAAGATAAAATTATTGTAAAAGCTTAGACAACTAGATACATTTGAATGTTGTCTCGTGCATGCAAATTGCAGAATAATGCAAAGAGCAATGATAATTTCATTAGAACAACATTGAAAAGATTTGTCAAATATTTCTAAACAAATGTCATAAAATGTCAAAAACTAATAGACCTAATGTAATTCCAATAACCTTGCAATATCATTGGTCAAAGGATTCAATTTGATTTCCAACCTATAGCATGGTTTTATTCAAGAATTATACGCTCATATGACATTTGTGTGTGTGCAAAATTTCATATCGATTGGTTGAACGGTTTGACCTGGGCAGTGTAATCAAAAGAACAAGCAAAAGCACTAGAGAAATGATGACTTTAAGGCTCATTTGATCGAAAATGTTCAGCATTTCCGTCATCCTCTTTGAATTAGAATGGACAGTCACGATTTAAAATTGCCTATCAGCCACTTTTCTTCCTTTTTCACCCAACCCATCTTACTCCAAAATACGAATATAATATCAAAACGAATTGAATTCTATTAACAATTTCAATATTTTTAACAAAAGTACAAAATAAGATATTCTTCAAAGTTATTAATATTGACATTCGGAGAAACCAATTTAAATTCAAACCACAAATAGTTCCAAAAAGAATCCCAATCTTCCTGCGCGGTCGAAGTTCTTTCATCTCGACTAGCATCCAACTGGGGGTGGAATTATGATGATGTAGGGAGAGCGAGGGGCGGTGGGGGGTGGGGGAGGGTTCTTTGATGTGCGGCAGATCTTGAGGTGGCGGTTTAATAACCACTGTGGGTGACATCTTGATTTCCAACTAGCGCTCCGGTGAGTCGATAGCGAAGTACAATTAGTTGAAGAGGGTTTAATTTTCAATTACACGTTTCTAGTAGGAATCTTGTTTTGTATGGATTTAAGTTTACGAAGATCGTTTTCGAGATTGAGATGGAAGAGTTTTGTTTTGTTAATGTGATTAAATTATAGTATTTCAGTGTTTAAGGTTGTAAACCAATAATTTAGTTTGCTGCACGTGGTTTTCTAGATTTCATGAGTTTATAAGTTAAAACGTATTAAACGGTTTGAAATGGACCAAAACAACGTCAGCTTGTTGATAAAGTAAAATAGTCAATTTTGTAATATGTCCCACATATGCCACCAAATGTAGATTTTATTGACTTCAGTCAAAAGTATGACATTCTAGATTTCATAAGTTTGAAAGTAAATACGTATTTAACGGTATTATGTGGACCGAAATTGCTTGGTAGCTCGTTATTAAAGAAAAATAATAATTTTTAACGTTATTCTACATCTGCCAAGATTTTCATTTTTGTTGTTTTTGACCAAAGAACATTCTATAACATCGTTGTTCACATATTAACGGTTGATCCAAATAACAAACGAAGTGTTGAGACCATTACATGTTTCGTCATGTCATACATTACAGCTTTGCATTATTAACAGAGCTACAGTAGGGTAATTCGACGAGTAAAAGAAAATCACCTTTTGCCTGATTTTATTAACCAAAATAAAAATTACGGTTGCATATAGAGCTGAGTTTAATATCAATGTGTTTTATTAAATCATTTTAAAATATTCGCGAGCACATTTCATGGTAGAAAATATATTTTCAAAACGGATTGTGTAATATTGGCGACGATCTAATATGAAAATATGAGCCCTTTTGTACGTGCGAAATATATTGGTAATATTGTAACATTATATTCTGCAATCGATTAAGTTTTTGCACCAACGCCAACTAAAAACTGCTAAATCTTTAACGCATACACCCAGCCTTTAATGTAAATTTCCTGAGGTTTTTATAAGGTACTTAGCATAGTTACATTAACATTAACAACATCCACTTAACTAAAACATTTCCGATGAACCAAAAGGCGTTCCCCAAGTCTCTTGGAAGATTTAAAACACCCACAGCTCGAGTAAAAAAACAACAACAGAACACCCGCGCGTGGTAGTTATCTCGACCTCACTGGTGTTCCGAGTCTGACCCTCTTAGCTAAACCAACCTCTAGGTCATTACGCACCATAAAACACGGCCATCTTGGATGTAAGCCAAGTTCTTTGTTTCTCCGTGTATTGTGAGGACAAGATTATATTGCAGTGTAAAATAAGTCAATCGCTAATAAGTTGTTTTATCTTGTTTGGTCGGAATTGCTACCAATCAGCTTTTACGAGCAGTAAGATGAAAATACGACCAATGAACTTTTCTACGATGAAAGATAAATATAGTTTTGCATCTTGCATAGGTACTTGTTTGTAAGTACACATTATGCAGGGGGATTTTTTTGGAGGTAACCTGAGAAATAAAAACGCGGACCCCGACTGGGAATCGAACCCAGATCCTTCGGGTTACCGGCCCTATGCTGTTTAGGGCATAAAGGCTTCGGCCCTAAAGCATAGGGCCGGTAACCCGAAGGATCTGGGTTCGATTCCCAGTCGGGGTGCGCGTTTTTATTTCACAGGTTACCTCCAAAAACACCTACCTAAGTGAGAGTTTCACTAAAATTTCCATCATTATCAAAAAATGCAGGGGGATGTAATCGATAATAATAAGAGTTATATTGGTTTTCAATACCAGTTTGACCTAAAATATATGATTTACGATAGAATAGAGGTCAAACTGTCATATCCTTACGATGCAGACAAGTTTTTACACAACGAAACTGCGATGTCTTCAAAATACTGTTACAGTATGAATTAAAGCTGCAAGCAAAAACTGTGTTTGTCAAGGTTCATGAATTGCAAATGCTTCAGTTATCGATAACATCATTGAAAAACAACGAAAGGGACGGAATCGGAGTCGTGCTATTTTCGTTCGATTCAGAACACTCTAATAAAATAATTTTATGTTGAATTTGGTACTAATGTGAAGCGTAGCCGCACTTGTGTTGGTAAAAATACACTACATTTTAATATACAACATTGATAGATTTATTAAATTTGGTAATACATTGTATACCTACATTTTAACTAAATCTATGATTTTTTTGTCTAGGGCTTAACGTCGCACTGTTCTGCAGCGAGGTTAATGGCGACGGACGAATGTTTATGAGGATGATTGGGAGGTGATGGTGAAGAGTAGGTAAGGATGGAAGGTGGGAAGGAGACGGTCGTGGCCTATTAGTAGGGTACCTTCCCGGCATTTGCCTGTCGACTGAGGGAAAACCACGAAAAATCCCCAGTCAGGAAGGACGGCCGCGGGAATCGAACCCGGGCCTCCGGAATACAAGTTCAGAGCGTAAATCATTCACCCAACCTGTTCCGTATAAATCTATGAATGTATACTATTAAAGTATAGCTACTTTTAACAAAGTGCGTCTGCCATATACATTAGTTACTAAATTTATGATTTGTATTCACAGTGTACCTCAAAGCCCAGACTAGTTAAGGCCTTCAAAGTAACTACTTCGGGCAGTTAAGTAGCTTCGCAAGTTTACTATTTAATTAAACGAGTATATATGGACTTTATTATTTGAAGTTTCTGAAAATGGTGGTAGACTTATAATTGGGTTTAGAATCATTTTGGAAGGAATAACACAGGCTCCAATTGTAAGGACTTGAAGTGAACACGCCACTGAACGCATGGCTTGCTAAGGGAGCATAAACCAGCTAACTGCCAATAGCTGTTTTATCGCCGCGGCCCTTCAATTCATGAGAGCCTGACTTTACCTTACCCTGGCCTCTTAACCTCCTCAGGCCTGGCGTATTGTATACAACACACATGGTCTTTAATTTTCCCCGCATATTTGCTTTGAAATATCGGTAATTCGTGAAGTTTAGTCGACTTCCAGTAGAATGCAGCAACGATCAGCAATTTTTTTTAAGTCGCTAGGACTTCAGATGGCTGTGTTATGAATAATTTAATATTGATGTAGCCAAAAACAACATGGATTCCAAGGTAAATAGAAATTTTTCAAATTTTTTATTTACAATAAAAATTTATAAAACACGTAACCATTTATATCCTCATGTATGGTAATTTTTTTCAAGTTAACAATATCCCATTGATTTTATAAAAAATATAATTTTTTTTTTGCATAATTAGCCGTTAATTACACTGCTAATTAAAAATTAAACCCCCCCATATCTCGCGAAAGAGCCCCCCACAAAAATATGTTTCAAACAAATGTTTCTTACACGACCCTAATTAGCATAAATAAGTAGTTTTTACATCAAAAAATATGTTCTATATACCCCGGGCCTGAGGAGGTTAACACGCAAGAATGACGAGACTGTATTATATCTCATTACGCAAGAATGACGAGACTAGAGACAAGTCAACTGAATATCTCAACGTCTTGATGACACTGTCTATTGTCACTAAGACTAATCCTGTTCAACGTGATAATTGTCATCCCGGATGTATACGTCATTAATAGCTGTCACTTGATGAAGCAATTACACGCCATGTTCATATGATGACGTCATTAACAGTGACGTCAGATATCACGCAGAGGTGAAGGCGATATTCCATAAGTGAAGCTTCAATGAAGATCGGCTGAAGTCGTATTATACGAATTAAGGAGGGAAGCGATATAATCACGGTCTTCTTGATATTTCTATAAATTTGCACAGAATTTCGAATTTCTAGAAGGCCGTTTCAACATGGCAACACAATTTACATGTAAGACTGCACTTTTCAGATGAATAAACGTAAAAATAATGCAGTATAACCTTCAAAGCTCAGTAAAACATCCACGAACGTATATATTTAAAAATATTATAATATTGCATCTGATACACGCTATAGCAGTTTTTCAAAAAAATATATATTTGGGAAAGCAGCCAAATATGCTTTTAAAAATATCAGGATGACATTTTCCGTATAGTCCCAATGTTAAACTGAGAAAAAAAAACGTAACTTTGAAGCGATATCTTGAACATTAGTTTACGTTGACCACTTTTTCTCGCCATTTATGATGCAGAACATAAAAATCTTGACGTTTTGGTTCAAAGAGTATTTGTAAGCTCTTTGCCACACAAAGTTTTAGATACAAATACTACAAATATTGTAACAAACCTAGAAGATATGTCAATTTAATTTCAAAAAAACTGTATTTCTTAATATTGAGAATTTTAGGAAGATATTTGTAAGAATTAAGTATATTATTATAAAAAATAATGTATATTGAAAATGCTTGTGATTTAGAATTTAGAATCAATTTAATCAATTTAGAATCAATTAACATTTAGAAAAATAATCCATGATACTCGCGTGATACATTTACATTTAGAATCAATTTAATTTTGGTCACCAAAATCACTTGAATTAAAATTGTGATATTCAACTTTCAAAGTATTTACTGATGTAGTTACTGATTTTTTATGAGTAAAATAAAACAGTCAATATACCTCCAATGGTTACATTTTTCCTAGTAAAATTATACAAAATAGAACAGTTTCTTAATCTGTTTTCTTGTTCAACATCTGTGCAACACTTCTTGTTGGAAATTAGAACATGTTCTAAATTATATAAAAATTGAACTCAAGTTCTGTAACAGAAGTTGCGCGTTTAAACACAAAATTTTATGATAAATGAGAATGTGACACAGAAGTTGTTCAAGAAATTGTACCGTGTAAATCAGGCTTTAAAGATTTTGATGAAATTATGTAATAATGAACGGTGGGTAAGAAGCGGTCGTGGCCTATCATCAGGGAACCATCCCAGCATTTCGACTGAGCTCATAAAAGATACATTCTGGAACGACCGCAGCCGGAATCGAACCCGGGACCAAGTTTCTACACTAGTGAAGTTTACAGGGAAATAACGCTATATGTCAATTTTTTAAGAAATGAGTTTAATGTGTAATCTTGAAGTGAATTTTATTAGATTTCTGAATATACCCTCGGTTATTTGAAAATATCGTTACAAAGTCTTGAAAAACGCAATAAGAATATCGATCTGTATGAAAGATAGATACAAGTTTCAACAAAAAACTTCGTTTATCTCAGTTCCATCTGAATGTGACTTCAATCGTTCTTTCCCTGTAGCCTTCACTTGAGAATGACACGATCTTGCTTCGGACAAAGAAGAATCTTCTATCGACATCCGATAAAAGCACAGAAGCAATCTGTAATGACGCCATTGTGTTTTATGTCCCATCATAGCAACAGCCCACGACCAGTGCCTTGACAACCACAGAGCTATCAGCGCCACCTGTGTGTTGGCATGGTAACAGCCAATCAGCAGGGTGATCGTTCTTCCCCGGGGAAGATCAACACAGTGACGAGGCGGCGTGATCGTTATTCCCCTGACGACACAGCGGGGGATGAACAATGAGAGGAAAGAAGTGGGAGTGTTGAGATAAAATATGAAATAAAGCATTAAGCACAAATTAATACATTAAAAAATGACAAATATAAATTTGGAAACTAAGAAAAGTATTAAACAACTTCAAAAATAAATTTAAAAAAGTAGAAGCCTGATAAAATACTAACATGAAATGGGAAAATAGTCACATAAAATTCATAAAAATAAGAAAATAACAAGAGTACCGTAGGTACTATTTAAAAAAAGAGTAGAAGCCATAATAAAAAAGAATTAAAAAGTATCAGAAAACATATAAAAAATAAGAAAAAGAGCAAGAGTACCATACAATTTATTTAAATAAAAAGTAAAAGGAAAGTTATAAAATAACAAGTTACAAGAAATCAAAAGTTACATAAAAATTAAAAAAATCAAGTGAGAATCAAGTTAAAAATCAGGAAATAAAGAGTAACAAGAGAAGTAAAGAGTAGATAAAACGGATAAAATATCAAAAAAGCAAAAATCATTCGAAATATCATGAATATAAAAAATTCAATTAACAAAACTCAGAAAAATCAACAGATGAATGTAGCAAACAGGTTGGTTGTCAACCCTCACTGAACACAAAGGACAACCCCCCCCCCCCCCCCACCCACCCCTCACGGCTCATTAGAGACATCTTTCACTGACACTCTTGTTTCCAGAGATAACCAAGAAGTCTTTACAACTTCCTCACTTCCTTGCTTTGTTCAGGTTTCAGGAAGCAGTGACGACATCATTACAGATGGTGACGTCATAGGTCAACGACCTCGCGTGATAACTCAGTGGGTATGTTTCATTAAGTAATTGCTATGTAGTTAGCACGGATCAGGGAATTAGTGTTATGAGAAAATATTTACATTGAAATGGGGCCCTATTCCATAACTTTAAAATTCCCGTTTCTGATGGAATCCGATTCACGGCCGTATGGATTAACATTGGATCGAATGGCCGATTCGGGAATTTTAAAGTTATAGAATAGGACCATTTGGATGCATATTCTATAACATTTCCCAAATCCATGCTAATGGAATCCGTCTCACGGCCTTAAATAGAAATTAACATGGAATTGAATTCCATCAAAATTGGGAATTTAAATGTTCTAGATTATGGCCCCTGGGGGTCAATTAAAAATAATACGTGTTTTGAAACAATTTACATTAGCATTGAATAACTTGACAAAGTTGAACCCTACGGCCCAGTTGTCTACTATGTCAAGTTTTAAACAATTAAAACGCGAACGATTTCAATAAGTGAAAACTCGAGAATATACCCTCTGAGAGGTAGAAGGCCAGAAGTCCTTTTTCTCAACTTTTGCGTTGAACACTTTTGAAATGATGAAATTGCCATTGACTGATGTCAACAAAATCAAACAAAGTAATATTGAAGTATTCTCTTACCCAATGTCGCCATTACAAATATGATTGGATGAAGACAGAATAAAGAATAATTCGAAGAGACTTCCGCCCTTCATCCTCTGAGTTATGAATGAATGTGCGAACACATGCCGGGCGAGCGCTCTTCCGACTGAGCTACATCAGACACAACGCACTGATGAGGGTTAGAGTTACAGAGAATGTATAATGATAGTCATTAGTGTTAAGAACCCTACCCTTGCGTGCCAATTGATAGGTAATCTTAGCCATTCACGTTTTGTAATTAGCAGGAAGTATAATTACAGTTATGTTAAAATTGTTATGAGTTGTAGGTAATTGATATTCGTGTTTTGTTCTAAATTCTTAAGCAAGCTTTACATGATTAATGTGGTGCAAGAGCGAGCGATTTTGCTGCTTTTTACGAGCAATTGTTTGGATACGATTTGGAGACGAAACTGGGTTGACGAAATGATCCTAAATTATAAATATGATTCGAAAGAAAAATTAAGGTCATCACTTGGTACATTTTAAATTTTTGACTTTGTGAATTGGTAATAATTCAGCTGATTTTTGGTGAAATGGTGCAGACAATTTTTGGAATACGATGGAGACGAAATGTTTTGACGTAATGTTTTAAAATTTTAATCATGATCAGATAAGAAAATTATGTTACATGGTACACTCCTGGACACTGAAATTGGCCCGCGGTTATTGTTCAAGTGGCACTATACTGCTAGTATTTATTTTATTTAAAGTAATTTTTCGACAAGTATTTTTTTTAGGATTTAAAATAAATGTTAAATACTAGCCGTAGTGCCACTTGAACATTGACCGCGGGCCAATTTCAGTGTCCAGAAGTGTACATTGATAATTTTTTTTAATGTTGCTTGAATTATGGTAAAATATATTTTCCTTTTCGGTCTGGGCGCACAATAAAAACTATTTTTAATTTTTTTATCGAGACATCCATGAAAAACATGCTATTACAATTTGACATCAATTGTTTCACGGGTTGGTCTCAAATCAATTCCGATTGAGCATAGTTGTGCTCGGTTTCCGGTCATGTGAACATCTATCAGAGTGACACCAACTTACGGAACATTTTCAATTTTCTCCAACGGCCAAGCGCTTTAGGATCGCCTTAAGGTGATACTAGCGCTCGGCCGTTTTAGAAAATTTAGAGAGAAAAATTGTTTCATAAGCGAGTGTAACTTTTACAGGATGTTCACATGATCACTCTGATTGCAATTAGTAGCCCTTTTAATTTTTGCATATTGCATCGTTAATTAGGCGCCGGTTATTCAACAAAACCGCGCAAAACTATGAAATTTGCGATACGATTGGAGACCAAACCCGTAAACCAATTGATCTCAAATTTTAATCATGATTAGATGAAAGACAAACTTAGGGTTATCACTTGGCACATTTTTGAAATTTAATTTTATACGGCGGCCAGGGAGACAAGAAAACAGCTAATTTTTCACCAAAAAGCCACTAATTATTACTAATTAACTAAACAAAAAATTAAAAATGTACCAAGGGATAACCCTAAGTTTGTCTTTTATCTAATCACGATTAAAATTTCAAATAATTTGGTCTACCCGTTTCGTCTCCAATCGTATTGCAAAAAGTGTCTACAAAAAGCAGCAAAATCGCTAGCGCTTGCAGCACCTTAAACGACTCGCGTTATCTTTAGAACACCTCGGAGTAAAACCTACACATGATCAACAAATCCCCCACACATTTTCAAAAAGCACTTTGAGGACTCGCCTAATACCCCTATGTACCTCAAACACATGTAAATCCCCTGAGCCCATTGAGAGAGAGGACTGATTGATACAGGCAGTGACCCCGGGCGAGAACCCGGGTCTCAAAGGACCACATATAGAGGGGGTTACATGGGGGGGGCTCAAACGTTCAGTTTTACAGCATCTTTTGTTCTTCACCTCGTCAAGTTTTAGATCTTCATAACCTTTCGAATTGAACGAAATGAGTGAATTCGAAAACAGTTTGCTGGATGCTGAGATATAAGAACTTTGACAGGTTGACAGTTGACTGATATTATTGAAAATATTGTTCAAGCGACTACGAGAACTCTTTTATGTTTTATTTTATTCATTTAAGGTAAAAAAGTTATTGTAATTTTTTCATAAAATATGTATAACTATCCTGTTCGGGTACTTCTGATTTCTAGCAAAAACTGTCGTTTGGTTTCACTGGAAAATTGATGTACACCCAACAAAACATAAAACGGTATTCGAAGTAGTATTGTCTGAAAATGATTTGACCGCACCTTCAAATAGGCTAACTCGTCGTCTAACTCTAGGAGGTGAGCTCTCATTTCAATGATAATAACAATTCAAGGATTGATTGTCAAACATCACTATGTAGCAGTCATTCAAATATATACACATACCGTTTTATGTTTTACCGAGTAACACTATGCTATACTGCTGGATAATCTCATGAGAGATTTGGATGTCAGTGAGCGATATAAAATCTCGTGTGTGCTTTTCTCCCTGCTTCAATGCAAACTTGATCAGTCAGATTGTGTTCTTCATTACACAGTTTGTTTTCATTTTGCTGCGTGACTCGATTAAATGGCGCTGTTGTTGCCAGAAAACCGAGCAAAACTCTGCTCAGTTCTTATCATTTGTAGTCCTGAAGCGTGGGCCAATTTAACTCAAGTGTCACAAACATTTAGCTGTAGAACATACTTCGGATTGTAACTTCAAATCGGGTTTATATTAAATTTGATAAAATGCTTTGCGAGAGAAATGATATAGCCAATATGAATGTATTGTGACAAGCAGTAAACACAGTGGGCACTACAAATGTTGAAACGGAATTTGCAGCAGCGAAAAAAACTATTTTCTGCTTGGATTATACACGCTAATTTTGTATATATTTCCGGCAAATACCTCCACCTCATCCTATAACAATAGAGGAGCAAAGAAAATCCACATTTCTGAGGTGTATACAACGTTTAATTGCCGATTGTATTTAGACATTTGCCCTCAGGAATTTTCAAAAAAATCGCAGGATCCTGTTTACAACTATAACTAAGACCGCTCTTATGTGTTTAAAACTTCAAAGAAAAGATAATCAGTTCTCATCATTAGTACCCAAAACTAATATTTTAATTAAAAACTATTCTTTGTATTTTACAAATCATCCATAAGCATATTAGCAGTGCATATTTCAAATCGAGCTGTTGAACGGTTTGACCTGGGCAGTGCTGTCAAAACACACACACACACATAGAGAAAGTTCTATAAGAGCACCGTGGTGACACTCGCTTAAAAATGACTTATGTTGGTATTACTTCTGGGGGTGCTTGTGATATTCAGTTGTGTGAAAGTATCCCTGGTTTCAATATCTCACCTCAACACTAGCAAGTTACATTGACCCGACAGCAAGTAACGCTGACTCTACCACTAGCAAATACAGGCTGGGGAGCAGGAATACAATCACAGCGTGTTGTTTGTGTCTTCTATTGGATGTGGAGTGATTCAAACAGATTGCTCGATCTCAACCCTTCTATACCGGGTGGCGCAAAAATAATCCCCCTGTTTGAGACGTCACTACATCCAAACTATAAGAGATAAAAGTCTGAAACTTTCACATATTAATGTTTAATATGTTTTCTACTATGTGTACAAGTTTCAGAATTCTATCCATAATAGTTTCGATAAAGTGACCTCTCAATCAGAGTGATTTTTTTTCGCCACCCGGTTTAATGAGTTGTCTCATCCCGCCACAGTGGGTCTAACAGTGGTGAAGTGGCGGGATTTTACAATTTCTCTTCGCAGAAGGAGAATGCAGCCCGAGACAAAGGAACAAAAATTATATCGCAATAAATCTGATTGATTGAGAAATCTAAGATCGCAGCATTAGTCAGTTCGATCTTCTTGTCTCACGCTAGCAGGTGACCTCTCGCATTTCAATGACAAGAACGAGCTTTGATTGTGATTGATCATGGCCAGCAGTCATTCAAATTCGTTCACCGATCATGTTGTATTTTACCAAATGTACATCACTAGTGTATATAATAATACTTATATCAAAACGAACGTTTGAACATCAACAATGGATAATCATATCAACAAGTTTGGTAGCTTTGTTTCAACTTTGCCTAACCAACATTTTAAGTGGTTGGCAATTTTCAGACAAATCAATTGACCAATGTAGATCTGACCAAACTACGACGTCATAAAACAAAAGTCAATGTTTGGTCACAACCAAAGAGCTTGTATACACAACAAATTGAACACATGATATTATTAGAATAATGTTGAATTCGTACAGAATTTAACAGTTTTACAATCAACAAATTGCCGTTAATAATAGTATTGCTTTAAGCTATCTAGTTGAATATTGTTCAGTCTTAATTAACTTCTCATAAGAGAGGAAGGGCCTTTTTAAGTTGACGAAACAATCCAGTGACAGACGCAAAAAGTAAAACGCTTTGGCAACATACCTGGCAAAATATAATTTGTTTCGTTGTAGCATCTGTAATAATTGTCCAGCAAATCATCAAACATGATTTATATGATTTAAATATATTGATTGTACTATTTCAAGTGATAAATTAAACTAGATTAAACACGTGTGAGCTATTTCTTTGATCTTTATAAATTTCATTTGTTTGAATGAAAAATTGTTTTTTCTAACAACCCTAGAGTTACCATGGTAATACTTTTGTCTTTCATAAGGCAACGCCCACCTACATTGGTCAATTAAACACTTGAAGAGTAATCAATGTTTTACTTACTGTTTTGTTTAGAAATATTTGTATATTATAATAAAACAATTTAGACATGATCACTGCTCCTTTGACCCTTTGATTCAGCTCTTTCCAAGGCCTGTAGAGCATAGACTTGCAAACTCATATGAATTCGCATGCAATACGAATTGACTCGCTTATCAACGCGTTACACAGACCGTTTTCCTCTAGTGTTGATAGTTTCGAGTATTATAGTTCTTATTGATGATATGAGGTTTTATTTCGATCATTTTGTCTTTTCATTTAAAAGATTTTGCCCGAAAAATATTCCCCAAAAAATTCGTTTCATCATAATATTTCATAAGAATATTTTGTAATATTTCATTATCAGTGATAAAGGAAGTGCTCCTTTGTGATCCCAGCCCCGAGTTATATTTTAATTAACATTTCCCAGCGATGTTTAAAATCAATAACACAATGATAAGTATAACGTCGATACCATCATCGGAAAGCAATACCCCCACCCCCCCTATAGAGGATCTCGCAGAGAGTGGTGATAATTCTCGCGATACACGGGAGTTCGTGTCTCTATCAATACACATAGTTGTTTATGCGTATTGCAGTGGTTTCCTATTGACACGGAATGTTTCTGTAGGGTTCTTCATAGCATGCCATTTATATGTATGTTCTTTTGTTCCGATTTATTTCTATGGGAAATGCAATTTCATCGTAAATTCTTGTCTCTGTTATTGAATGTAGTCATTTGAGCATGCAAATTATTAGAAATGTGAAAAATAGCTAGTAATTCAATTTTAAATCCAGATGAAAGCAGATTTACTGGTTTTTGAGCTCGGCCTCAAGAATCATTTGAAATGACATCCGGCCTTCTAACATTTTCTCGATTTGATGATGGGTATTATTTTTTTGTTTTACAAAATCATAGAGAACATATTTAAATATGTATAGAAAACAGTCCAAAGCCAGTGGGGCCCTAATCTAGAACTTTTGAATAACCAAATCGGATAAATATACTGATTGTACATTTATTATATTTTCTTTAATTCAGTTATTGCAGAGATGATATAGTATAGTACATTATCACTTCTATTTTTTACCTGTGGTTTGCCTTCCGTTGTGACTTCCTTTCTCATTAGAATCGGAATTGAGTCATAAAGTTGCAGACGTCTCTGCTGAATAGTTTAGTTTTCTCATAACGCTTGATATTTTATCAAACATTTTAACAATTTGGAAAAAATCATGTGTAAATGTAGTGAAATAATTGTAAAATAACAGTTATTGAATAATAAGTGTTAAAGTGAAACAGTGTTGTCATGAAGTGAGGAGGTTTAATGCTTTTAGAACTTAAGAAAACTGTGTGGATATGACAATGCCAAATAGAAATGTTCCTGTATGGATAATTTTAGTATTATACCATCGTAAGTAAATGAGGATTTCTGATATTAGCTTCATCAAAGTAGGTACTTACATCAGAAATTAAATTTTTGATTTAAAGAAAACTGTGGCTCGTGGCTAACTAAGATAGGTATTTTCAGTATTATAAATTCAATAACTATAGAACATCAACAATGGGCGCAAATGTGACAACCTATATCTCTCCCCCCCCCCCCCCCCAGGAAGAGATCAAGTATGTGGATGGTATCTAATCAATATTGCTAGATCGGACATTGAGATTTAGAAGCGTCTTATGTCGCCACTATAGAAATATTGTGTTAGCCAATCAGAAGTCTCTGCTGCTCCAGTAACGAAAAACCTCGGATCCTGATTGGCCGTCGTTCGCAAATCTTATAATTTAAAGCGAATATGTTCGTCGATGCTGAAGTATTACTGTTTTCAGACATCCTCTTGGCTTCTGCAAGAGTAACAATCAGCCCCAGAGCGAGTGTAATTCCATGGAACGATAGTTTGTCTGTGACTTGCGAATCATCTATCATCACCACCAGATGTCAGTTCCATGTCAGAGATGACGGGAAGGACTTCGAGTATCCGATCATTGAACCGACAGAGACTCAACATGTGACGTCAGATCAAGAATCAGACTTTATTTACGATTCTCAATTTAACGATATTGATAGATGTCATTTAAATCTGAGCAGCATGAAGAGTGGACGGTATGTGGTTGGATGCAGGATGCTTACTTCACCTACAGCATGGCGATACAACTACATGCATTTAAGAGTTCTAGGTGAGTACCTGAGTACTCAGCTTAACAGTACCCATAAAAAACACTTCGTGTAAAAATACCAGCCAAGTCTCTTCAACTAAAAAAAAATATATGAAATCTAAAAATTCTGCACTGAAAAGTATTGATATCAAAAAATTTGCCAAGTCAAAACTTTATTTGAAAATCAAAAAATACTTGGCGCATCGTGTATATAAATAGCTTAGAAGTATAGGCCAGATATAAAATATACATCAAATATACATATACATATAGTATACCTATAATTCTCAAAAAAATCGATGCGCCAAGTATTTTTTGATTTTCAAATAAAGTTTTGACTTGGCAAATTTTTTGATATCAATACTTTTCAGTGCAGAATTTTTAGATTTCATATATTTTTTTTTAGTTGAAGAGACTTGGCTGGTATTTTTACACGAAGTGTTTTTTATGGGGATATCACTCCTTTTTTTAGTTTATTATTTACAACTTGTGACGCATATGAAATAAACAATTACTACATTCTTTTAAAAAAATCGCCATTTACGATTTGGTTACTACTAATGAAAATCTGTTGTATATTCATGTATAGTCTTTCGTGAAGAATAGCAAAGGTTTCATTCCAATCGGCCAACCCAGTTCCGAGATATGGCATATAACACTTCGGTTTTCAAAATGGCTGCTAAACTTACTGCACTGCCACATAGAATTTATATCTACAATTAATGTGTATCATTTTAGGCTTTCTGAATATGTATTCATTGTATAGAATGGGGAATATAATAATTTTTAAATTTGAATGACGTCATTTCCGGGCTCATAAATAAAAACATTCTACTTTGACTGTTCCTATTCCATAAAGATGGCATTCCGAATCATTTGGCGCTAGTTTCGTACTGATCGGTATACCAGTTTTCGAGATACAACGTTACTTCCGGTTTCAAAATGGCGGCTGAAATCTCTGACCCCTGAATTTTAATTTACACATGATAACATCTTATTAAGTTATTATAAGCTGTCTCAAATAGTATGTATTGTATCAAAATGTAAATTTGTGAGATTTTTAAAATGTGTAACGTCATTTCCGGTTTTGCTATAAGAAACTGCAAATATTACTGATGATAAAACATAAAGTTGCCCGTCTTAATTGTGTGGCGCTGGTTTCGTTCAAATCTATTTAGCCAATATTAAGATATGATGTCACTTCCGGTTTAACAATGGCGGCTTCCGGTTGGTTTTGTAACAAGTCAAATGATATATCAGAAGTGCATACGTTACATAAATATCAAAATAATCGGATCAACCTTTGTTGCCGAAATGCCAATCGATGTATTTCAAATTTCATGACGTCATTTCCGGTTTCGTTAACAAAATGTTTAGTCTTTTGCTACTGATAATGCATATAGTTCACCGTCCGAATCGTTTGGCGCTATTTTCGCTCCAATCGGTTTAGCCGTTGTTGAGATATGACGTCACTTCCGGTTTCAAAATGGCGGCACAAAAAATTCATGGGGTGAAGGTTAAATCAGACGCCAAAAGTGCACACGTGGTAAAAATGTGAGATCAATCGGTTCAGCCGTTTAGGCTGTGGCCTTGTTACCGGATTTGAATTCCAGGAGACTACTACTGAGATTATTATTATTATTATTATTATGAAAACCGCCCTAAAACACTGTTTTCACGGCCCTCTAGCGCGCAAAGGGCGTAACCTATTGTTCCCAAATTTGGTATATGTTATAGGGTGGGCCATAGCTCGAAATTAAGATATTTCGCAACAATGTGATATTTCCCAATTTTAAGATCCAGTAGGCCGAAAATGCCACTTTGATGCTTACAGTAAAAGTGGGTTGCTCCAGCCTTTTTAAATGAGAGTGTGCGCGCGCCGTACGACTTGGCTGGCGTGGAGCGACCGCTCCACTAGATATAACTCAAGGGTATATAGCTTGTAAGTCACAAATATTTTGAACAGAAACACTGGTATTGTCAAATATAAAATAAAAAGAGTCTGCAATATTTCGTCGAACAGTGTTTCTGTTCAAAATATTTGTGACTTACTAGTTGGTTCCTGGTATATAGCTTGTCCTCTTTCTCTATTTTCTCTCCAACTGGCTGTGGCTTGGCCTCCTGGACGCCGTCTCACACTGGCTGTGCTCCGGCGTCCAGGGTCGCCACAGGACTCCCCCTCCATTGGCAGAGTGTAACGACTACACGATACAGAGGAGGCGAGGAAGTCGGTTAAAGTCGGTCTGGAGCCAGCCGGGTTTCCCAAGTTGCGATGAGGCGGCAGCTACGATGTCCTTGAATGTCCGGGATTGTGGTGCGGTGTGAGTGAGTCCACACGTGGCAGGGACGAGCCATTTGGGCCGAAGAAAACCGGCAAAGTTATTGGAGAGCCATTTCCGCTTTCGGTAATAGTACATTTCTATTTCGACTATTGATATTTTATATAGAGGACCGTCCAAAAGTTTCGATCCGATCGGTCCAGCCGTTATGGGGATTTGACGTAACTGTCGGTTTCAAAATGGCGGCATATAAACATTTATAACAATAGGCATCACAGACGCCAAAAGTTCACATGTGGTAAAAATTTCAGATAGATCGGTTCAGCCGTTTAGGCTGTCGCTGTAGTTCTTTACCACCTGTGTATTGCCACAAACTGTAAGATGTTTAAATAAATAGAAATTTCTGATATCAATCATCATCATCAGATCAAGATAGCTTTTAAAAGGGGAGTAATATCACTGTTTTCACAGCCCTCTAGCTAACATACGGCATAGCATATTGTTCCCAAATTTGGTATATGTGGTTGGGTAGGCCATAGCTTGAAATTAAGATATTTCGCAACAATGTGAGATTTTCCAATTTTAAGATCCAGTAGGCCGAAAATGCTATGTTGTTGCTTAGAGTAAAAGTGTTGGTCAACTCCTCAGCCTTCATGCTGGGAAATTTAACGGTACCTATGTTGAGTGAGAGTGTGCGCACTGTAAGACTTGGCTGGGTGGAGCGACCTCTCCACTAGATCTATGGGATGCAAGAACATTTGTAGAAAGTTTGAAATGAACGGAAAATACTCCGATTCATAACATTCCTGAAAATGATCTACCTACTCGTGGTTAATATAATAATTGATGTTTTCAGACCGGAAAGATTCCACTCCCACAGAGATTGAGATTGTCACGTTAGCAACCGATGCGTCCAATGTGCATCGGGTTGGAGACCCCACAGGCGTGCTATGCAGGACTCGGAATAGATCATCAATCACAAGGTGCTCATTCGCATTGCCTGGACAAGAGAGTTGGACCAACTTGATCCGTGCATATGGAAATCCTCCAGTCACAGCCGAGTATTCCGGAGCTGGTCTCAACACTGGGGACTGTGGATACAACGTTAGAAGTGTATCTGAGGACTTCAACGGCATGTTCTGGTGTCAACTTGGTAACAGTTCACATTATGCTGCAGCTGCAATTCCATTCATAGTTGCAAGTAAGTTATGAACATTTACCAGCGTTCATTTCAATTGTATCTCATCTCACCGAGATCCTACTGTGTTTTCACGATTCTATAAATAGACTGTAAACTGCAAGATGCCAGGAAATTCGGGCATGCAATTATTTACTTTTTGATTAGCTCTATACATATTTTTTCCCATCACTTGTCGAAATTTTGGTAAATTTATTATTTGCATCTCATGAGGGCTTATCGTAACGGTTTGTATTGAAATATTATACAATTGATAGTTTATTGTAGTGCTCATTACTTTAAGAGATAACTTTTATTGAAAACATATCAAATTATCAAATGGATGCCTGAAGGACCCAACGATCCCAGAGACCCCATAGGTTACGTTAGAATGTGTGCAAAATTTCAGATCGATTGGTTGTGCCGTTTGACCTGGGCAGTGCAGGCAAAAAAAACACAATGAGAAAGTGCCATAAAAGTAACGTAGTGACGCACCCTACGCTCGCTCAATTATTAACGAGGAAAACGCTCAGTGTAACGCGTTGATGAGCGAGCACGGGTACGTGCAAATTCTCGAACCGGAAATGCGTACACAACGCACAGAAAACATATACATCCATAGTGAATTGAAATATGATATCAACATAAAAGTATATGCTTTTCATCGAAACTTTAAAATAGCATCTAAGCACCCTGGTAGGTACATATAGCAAATCTGGAAAACATTTATTTCGATACTTTATTACTGACAGATATTAAAAATGTCATTAAGTTCATACGTTCTTAACCGATTGGGATGACATTTTGAAGAATAAGAGACATTGTTGGTCTTAATGATCATGCAAAATATGAGTTTGATCAGAATTATCGAAGACCGTTTTCATTTTTCAGCCTATCAGGAGATATTTATTTAAATTTTAACCAAAGAACGGATTTCAAAAAAATTAGGGTCTGCAAACAGAGAAGGTTGTTTTTACATGTGTGCAAAATTTCAGATCGATCAGTGAAACGGTGCGACTTCCATTGCTCCTATTAACAGCCAAAAACAAAAACAAAAAAAAACAGAGGTCCGTGCCAAAAGAGCCAAAAGGAGACGCTCGCTTCGCTCGCTCAATTAGCTCATACATTTATTTGAAATTAGTGATTACTATTTTTTAACCGAACATAAAAACTATCTCATCAAAACAAAAGAGACGTCTACGACGAACAAGAAATAAATTAGAGTTTTTGAATAACGCAAAAGACAATAGATCACAAACGACTGTGAGATGGGCTCAAACATTACAACTACAGTTCTGAGACTTGTTATTCCCCAAATCATAAATAAATTGATCCATTAATAAAACATTCAATCACAGTACATGAAGCATTGATATTAAAAAATTACAATTAAATAAAATTGATCGTTCACTTTCAGGAGCTCCAACTGATGTTACACTCGACACTGGAGGTAAATCTACTT
>OW203771.1:1148072-1248609 GCA_934045905.1 Leuctra nigra
AATGTGAGAAATTTACCGTAAATCTGACAACGTTGCACTACCTACAAATATGAATTATTTTGGGATAGTTTAATTGAAACTCCAATAATTAAGAACATATAATTGGAGTATTCGGTAAGATATAATGGTTTTATGCTGTTGTTTGAGGTATTGTTTTATCAGATGTTTGTATGAATTACAGCTAATTCTAAGCACCGTGGCTGGAGCACTGGGTAACACTTTAAGACAAAAATTTTATGCCTTGAAGTAAAATACCCCGATTTTTTTATTAGTTTCCAAGTATGTATCATTCATTTTTCTGTATGTATGCCAACTGCGATTGTAAACTATGTATTGTGTAAATAAAGATTTTTTATATAAAAAAATAAAGTTAGTAGGTATGTTTCCAGCATCCGGTAGTATTGAGTCACTGCACCTAGATCATGAATACCTCGTGATTCTACCTGAACCTGAGGTCGACATAACCACTGCAGGTTGGATTCTTATCTTGCAATATATAAACAAACGAGTCCTTATCATTGCTGTGACATTCTGTCATTACATTGCCATTGGTAAGTTTGGTGAATAGTTATGTAAGTTTTAAAATAAAGACAAGAATTTTGAGGGAACTGCATCATACCCCTAAATACCCTACATTATTGTAAACTAATAGGTTAGGTTTGTATAGGTTTGATATTTGACACGTAGTTTGATATTATGATTGTAGAAACTAATGTGTTACAGGAATTGAGGAGGTGCCGACAGACCAGTATGAATACATCGACATGGAGAAATACAGACGAGAGATGGCAAATCTGGGAACACAAGGTCCGATATTGTCACTATCCTAAACTCTTCAATAAAACATTATAAAGTTATCTGAAAGGCTCTTCTTTATTAAAAAGAAACTAGCATTACCAATGATTTTCTTAATGCAGAGATACGGAAATTATTTCTGAAATTTTCAATTCTTAAAATGAATTATTTTGTAGAAAACCGATCTTTATTAAAATATCCTCTAAATCAATTCGATATAGCACTGTTTAATTTTTTCATCGACAACAAATGTATATCGTTAGTAAAATGATATTAAATCAAAATAATTCGATCTTCATGTAGACAAATGTACTTTACAGTTGTTGATTATATTCCTTGTTTTCGCCTGCAGCTGGAGCTTCCACAGAAGCGCCGCAATACAATGTGGTGTACGATCACGTGCTACCCAGGCGTGCCAACCGCCCGCTGCCAGAAACACCAGATTCACCGCTCTAGATCACTCTTGAGTCTCAGATGACATTGTTGAGTCTAGCTGAGATGTCATGTACACCCAACAAAAGATAAAACGGTGTTTTAAAGAAACGGATAGGCTGATAAAGGTTTGATGGCATCAATCAATGAAGTCTGTGCTAACTTATCATCTATAACTCTTGTAGGTGACTCTGCCAATCTCGACTTTAAATGATTATTAGATAAGAAATAGATAATTATTATTATTATAATTTAAATATATTATTGTTTATGAATATACCTGGCAATGTTTAATTGGAGCTTGCGTAAACTTCCCACTTCAAAGTTGAAGTTTAAAGTTTTGTAAGTCGGAAACGAGTGTGCTTTTGAAATCAGACGTTTTTTAGTTTGTAATTAACTTGGATCTCATACAGTTGCATGTTGTAATTATTGTGTACACGTTTTACTTTCAAGCAATAATAAGCTTCACTTCACTTCAAATCACTTCAAATTCACTAAAAATTTCCATCATTATCAATAATAAGCTTGTTTTAACATTCCTTGTACTTGTATATTTGTACTATATTTCTGTAATTATTACTTAAATATTTGTAAAGGATTTGTAAATTGTATTATTTTTTATGACTACACTAAATATTTTCACTAAAATATTGTTGCAAGAAAGATATTGTCAATATACTGTAAGACAAATATTTTACAGTGTTTTCGGTATTGAGATTTTGCACATATCTTTAAGTTATATTCATTAATGCACCTATATTTATAGTCTTAGGGTATTGATATTATATTTAAGTACCTATTTGCAATATTGAAAAACATAAATTACATCCAGAAACATTCAGATATTGTAGTAGATTAAAAGAAAATCATAAGTACATTTGGTGGCATATGTGGAATTGACATAATTGATAATAAGGTTGGTATACAGTCAATAAAAATAATAAAATAATAATTTTCTGACTTAATTTGTATATTTATAAACAAATAGATTGACTATTGACTTTATTAATCTAAAATATTGCCGGATTTAAATCTGTCATGAAATAGCCTCGCTAAATTATTTATATGGAGTGATATTAAAATTGTTTCAGCAAATAACATTGATTAGATACTCTGACGTATTGCTGTGGTTCGCTTTGCAAGGAAATCGGATATTCTCAACCGCAAGGCGCTATTTATATAAATGATTCAGAATTGCATTAATCTATTTCCCGCTTAGTTTTACGGTAAACTAAAATTGTGTTGAATAGGGAAGTCTCGTGAAATTTTATTCCAGTTAACTAGTAAATATCAACATAATTAACAATGATTAACACTACTTATCAACAGCGAAATATAAAATTTTCATTCATAAAAATCAAATTCAAATGTCATTTGATATTTTGGCGGGAAAAACGGCAGGCAACGAGAATCAGGATTGTGATGTCATTTTCAAGTCTCCAACAATGTGTTACCATGGTGATTCCTTTGTTGCCATGGCAATATAGCGGATTGTGATGTCATTGTCAATTTTCCTGTTTTAAAATTGTATCAAATATATCAATCTTTGTAAATTAATTCCTTAGAAACTATTCATCTCACAACAAAATAATACCAAATCTGTGTTCAGCCACATCTTAACTTTCATAAAATAACTATTATTCTGAAATTCAAAAGAATTGAAATTTTCGAAATTTTCTGAATTTAAGGAGAATTTTTTTTGTGCCTTTCAGAAGCCAAACAAGGTAAGTCACTTCAAATACTTATCAGTCATTCAATCAATTTGTATCATTCAGGGATTAATCAAGAGTTTAAATAGATTCAGTATTTTTAAATTGTACATCAATGAAAGATCAAGAAAGCAAATCCCAAACATAAACAATTGTCACCTTGCACTTTAGTGAGCTTGGATGGATTTATTTACTGACGCTACGATTTAGGCTAACAATTAATTATACAATGAAGGGAGAATGTATCTCTACTTATCCTCCCCAGTAAAATATTTAGGTAAAACTATAACTAAATTTGATAAGTCTCTTATTAGTGTTGATTGGTATTTTCTTACTATTTTTAGAACGTTTTCCCTGCCTATTTGGAAATGAAAGGGCTACTAAACACCGTATTTAAAACCATTTCATTGACCAGTCATAATTGAGTCAATATGATTTCAATCAGTTGCCTCACATTCTGATGAATGATGAAGTCAGTTGAAAATAACTGAGAGAAAACTTGTTAATAGCCTGGAGTGACGTAACAGGAAGTGGTCCAAGAAAGTTCATTCATTGTTCACATAATTCAAGTTTTCAGAAACCAGCTTGTATTACCGAAGTAGCAAGTTGGCTCAGGAGTTACAACGCTCTGGACTATCCCTAATCGGGAGGCAAATGATGGGAAGGTTCCGTACTAATATGCCACGACCGCCTCCCTCCCACCGTCCATCCATAGCCACACATCATCATCATCATCTTCCAATCATCCTCATAATCATTCATCCGTCGCCATAAGTCTAGTAGCAGCACAGTGCCTAACATTGACATTTTATCACATGTGGTTTTATTTCCCTTCCTGTTTCTTTCCTCGTTAAAAGCGGAATTGTGTAATAACGTCGCAGACGCCTCTACTGAAGGTTTAGTTTTCTGATAGCTCGTAACATTTTCATCAAACATTTGAACTAATTGAAAAATTTACGTCACAATGAGGTGAAATAATATCTGACGTAACAGTTATTGAACAAATAAGTGTTTAAGTGAGTTTTTTTATTATCAACTGATATTTTAATGTATTATAGAACTTATGACAGCTATGAAACTGCTGAATCGAAATATTTCTGTATGGATAGTTTTAGTTTTATACCATGCTAAGTAAATGGGAATTTATGATAATATAAGAACCAAGTCATTTTTTTAAAGCATAGAATAAAGAATATGTATACTTTTTATTCCATGTTTAAAGATGCTAAATATGCTCTAAAAATATCACATGCTTATGTTAACAATATTTCGGAAAATATTCCAGTCACATCGCAATTTCGAAAGTATATTTGGAATGCTATCAAAGTAGAGCAATATCGTAGTAATATTTGTATGATCCAATCATATAATTCGATCTCTCTTTACTCCCAACCTTTCTCTAATTGTTTTACTAATAATTTTCTCCATTTTGTTATTCCTAATACAGATATAAAAATTTTATTTCTGACGCTTAAATTTTACATTCATGTCTCCATCCTAAAGTCGACGTAATATTCGGAAAATCAAATCCCTACTCTATATACCTAATAACATCTTGATTTTCTCGCAGGAAAATGCTCATGAACTTAAATTTATTTTTACATTTTCCATACATTTTGAGTTGTAATTTTTATTAAATTACATATTAAATAATTAATATCACTGCTCCTTTGATGACAGATTAGTATCTAGTGGAGCGGTCGCTCCACCCAGCCAAGTCGTACTATACACTCACACTCACTCAACATACCGTAAATGCCTAATAAACTGAGGAGCAGACCAAACACTTTTACTGTAAGCAACAACATGGCATTTTCGGCCTACTGGATCTCAAAATTGGGAAATCTCACATTGTTGCGAAATAACTTAATTTCGAGCTATGGCCCACCTGACAACATATACTAAATTTGGGAACAATAGGTAATGCCATTTGTGGGCTAGAGGGCCGTGAAAACAGTGAAATTACACCCCTTTTAAAACCTATCTTCATCTGATGATGATATCACGAAACACCGCAATCACCGCCACAGCCTAAACGGCTTAACCGATCGACTTGAAATTTTTACCACATGTGCACTTTTGGCGTCCGAGGTGCCTTTTTATAAAACCAACCGGAAGGCGCCATTTTGAAACCGGAAGTGACGTCATATCTCGAAAACGACTACACCGATCGGAATAAAACTATCGCCAAATGATTCAGACGGTCATCTTTATGGAATATCAATAGTCAAAATATACATTTACTATTACCGAAACCGGAAATGACGTCATAAAAATGAAGAATCAGACTTGAATTAACTCTTACTACAATAACTACAAATTCAGAAGGCTTATAATGATACATAACATTTATAGAAATAAATTCTAGGTGGCTGTAATTTCAGCCGCCATTATGAAAACCGGAAGTGATGCCATATCTCGAAAACGGCTGGACCTATTGGAACAATGCTTTCGCAATTCTTCATGGAATATCAAAACAAGCTTATATTTAGCCCCAAACACATTTTTTCGTAGTAACCAATTCGGAAATGGCCTATTTTTTTAAAGGAATTAGTCATTGTTGCTCCGATATGTGTTAAAAGTTGTGTAAATAAACTAAAAAAACTAGTGATATCCCCATAAAAAAACACTCCGTGTAAAAATACCAGCCAAGTCTCTTCAACTTAAAAAAAAAATGAAATCTAAAAATTCTGCACTGAAAAGTAGTGATATCAAAAAATTAGCCAAGTCAAAACTTTATTTGAAAATCAAAAAATACTTGGCGCATCGTTTTTTTTAGGGCATTATAGGTATACTATGTATATGTATATTTCATGTATAATTTATAATTGGCTTATACTTCCAAGCTATTTATGTACACGATGCGCCAAGTATTTTTTGATTTTCAAATAAAGTTTTGACTTGGCTAATTTTTTGATATCACTACTTTTCAGTGCAGAATTTTTAGATTTCATTTTTTTTTAAGTTGAAGAGACTTGGCTGGTATTTTTACACGGAGTGTTTTTTTATGGGTCAATATTTCCTACCAACTCTATCTCATATTCTCCACCACGGCCTCTTGAATGTCTTCCCGCTACCCGTGTAAAACGCAGCGGCTTGTGAAGGACATTACCACCACACATTATGCAGCTAACAGAGTTCCTCATATGACAGAAAACACGCCACATGCCTTGTTATTCACAGCCAGGTTTGTATTCAGAGAATGTTCGCAGAAGCGTAGGCGTGAGGGACATAAAAACTAACTCTCTACACATTTTCTCTTCATTTTAGAAAGTATTATTAGAGTTAATTGACGATATGAAACAATCCAGGTGCGTAGGAAGGTGGGGGGGGGGGGGGGGGGAGTTTTTCCCCCACTCGAGAAGATTGACCCCCCCCCCCCCCATTCACCATACAAAATTAATTTTAGCATCCCAGAATCACATATAAATTGCTTAATCTCTGGAAAAGAAACGCCCTGCGGGGTAACAATGGTGGTTTGCTTCAGTTTATGAATTTAGAGCCCCAGAATCACTTTAAATTGAAAATTCTACAAAGACGCCCTGCAGGGCTGATACTGGGGGGGGGGGGGGGGGGGGGGTCGCAATCCCCCCCCCCCCCTCATGATGATAGTAGTTCCTACGCGCCTGGAAACAATCTGCTACCGGATGGAGTCTTAATCGATGTGTGGCCAATTAGATAAACGGTCAGTAAAGAGGAGCGGAAATAAGCGGAATGTCTGCATCAAATATTTCAGTAAATATGAAGAAAATCACTTGTGCCACAATAAAAGAGCCGAACAAAACACGTTATTGGTCCAAATGTATAATAACCTGAAAAGTAGAAGATCCAATGCCCATTTATCGAATTTGGTTTGAACAAATTTGGTATGATGTAATCAAGCTCTAACTGATGTCAACAAATACAGTTATATTGAAGTATTCTCTTACACAATGACTATCAATATCATTGGATGAAGACAGAATAACTGTTTTATGAGTTCACAGCAAGAATCATTGAAATTGACTTCGGCCCCTCTACCTCTGAGGTACAGAGTGATAGGTTATGGTTGAAAAAAAGACATAAAAGACATTGCAACACTTTTAACTTCTCATCATCACGGCTGAAGAATTAGCTGACATTCTGTTTATACAACTGCTATTCGCAATGACCTACATTACATGGCTTTAAACCAGAGCCTATAGATGGAACTCACAATGTGCATTGCATTGCTAGCGCGATAAAGACCATGTGACAGCGTAATGCAAGGGATTTCACTAACTATTCAACAAACAACACAATCCAAACGGAATGTTTGTGTAAACATCGTTTATGAGTCGGAATGTAGATTCTGTATAAATATTAATAGGTTCATAATTAATACTAATTTTCATACCACACATGATAATGTGAATGGACAATACTGCACTGATAATTGAGCGAGCGAAGCGAGCGTCTCCTTTTGGCACGGACCTCTGTTTTTTTTTTTTTTTTTTTTTTTTTTTTTGTTTTTTTGTTTTTGTTTTTTTCTGTTACTGACGATATACAGGTCAGAGTTTTTCTTCGATCGAGCTGAAATTTTGCACACGTGTTTGGACATTCTCTGGGCGTTGCAGACCCTAATTTTTTTGAAATCTACTGATTGGTTAAAATTTAAATAAACATCTCCTGATAGGTTGAAAAGTGAAAATGGTCTTCGACAAATCTGATCAAACTCATATTTTGGCTATACATGTCTAGAGTTTTTCCTCGATCGAGCTGAAATTTTGCACACATGTAGAGACAAACTTTTCTGTTTGCAGACCCCATTTTTTTGAAATTTATTAATTGGCTAAAATTTAAATAAACATCTCCTGATGGTAGGTTGAAAAATGAAACTGGTCTTCGATAAATCTGATCAAAATCATATTTTGGCTATACAGGTCAGAGTTTTTCTTTGATCGAGCTGAAATTTTGCACACATGTAAAACCAACCTTCTCTGTTTGCACACCATAATTTTTTTGATATCCATTCATTGGTTAAAATTTAAATAAATATCTCCTGATAGGCTGAAAAATGAAAACGGTCTTCGATAATTCTGATCAAACTCATATTTTGCATGATCATTAAGACCAATACTGTCTCTTATTTTACAAAATTTCATCCCAATCAGTTAAGAACGTATAAACTTATTGACATTTTTAATATCTGTCAGTAATGAAGTATCGAAATGAATGTTTTCCAGTGCCAATTGAATTGATTCTGATTTGCTTTATGAACCAGGTGCTTAGATGCTATTTTAAAGTTTCGATGAAAAGCATATACCTACTATATGAAGGCAGGCATCGTATTCCCACTGCCCAAAGTCACACAGCCTGAAACATTCAAGGACTTAAGGCCAATAACATTGTTGCCCATATTGTCGAAAGTCCTAGAGAAGTTGGTAGCCATTCAGCTCAAGGGCTACCTAGAACGTAACCAACTCCTGCCTGATTCACAGTCCGGCTTCAGGAAGAATCGGAGCACAGTGACAACTCTCCTAGATATCACAGACGATGCGCTTTCCGCAAGAGACTCTTCAAACGTTACGTCGCTTGTTTTGCTAGATTTCTCAAAGGCATTCGATACGCTAGATCACAAGTTACTACTGCACATCCTAGCGTACATGGGCTTCGATTCGAATACAGTGGACTGGTTTCGCAGTTACCTTTTGGATCGAGTTCAACGGGTGCGTGTCATCAAAAACGACACACACTTATTGTCCAACCCCCTGAAGCCAAAATCAGGCGTGCCACAAGGATCAGTGCTGGGGCCATTGTTGTTCACCATCTATACGGCTAAGTTGTGCGAAGTCGTCCAACACTGTAAAGTTCATACATATGCAGACGACACACAGGTGTATGCTTCATTCCCACCTGCAGATACTTTGAGCTTTGTGCAGAAGATTAATGAAGACCTTGAGAAGATCCGACTCTTTGCAACTGACCATGGCCTGGTGTTGAACCCAAGCAAATCCTCGTCGATGTTGCTGGGCTCTTCATTGCAGCGGAGTAGAGCGATACAACAGGGGTTCGAACTGTCTTTGAACAACTGTACATTACCTATTGTGGACGTCGCAAGAAACTTAGGTTTATGGCTCGATAGTGACATGAGATTCGAGGCTCATGTCAAGAAAATCTGCCAGAATGCTGTTGGGAAGCTTAAAGCCTTGTACAGATTCAAAGACCTCATATCAACACCAGCCAAGCTCCAGCTATCGGAAGCATTAATACTTTCGAAACTGAACTATTGTGATGTTATCTACGGTCCGAATATAACGAAATACACCTCAGCTAAACTCCAGAGGATACAAAACTGCTGTGTGCGCTTCGTTCTAAGTCTCCGTAGAAATGATTGGCAACATATTACACCGTTCATCAACAGCATGAGATGGCTGAAACTTGAGAACCGCAGAAAGCTCCATACCATCTGTTTAGTTCATAAGCTTAACAAATCCAAACAGCCAGCATACCTCAGCAGCAAACTAAACTACCGTAGAAATCTTCACGGCCGAAACCTGAGGCACAAAAGCACACTTAACATCAATCACCACAAAACAGCCAAGTATAAAGGATCATTCTCATATGTTGCAGCTACTTTATACAATTCATTACCGGACAGAATCAAGACAATCAACAACGACGTTAGTTTCAAGAAAGTAGCCAAAATGTTTCTCCTTGACCAACAAGGAGCCATCGTTCGCAGGGGATAATGCGACAGAGAAGTGAAGACTGCAACGATTATGTCTATTTTCCATTTACGTATATTATATTATATTACATTATTCTATTCTTATTTTATTTGTTAATTTATTCACAAATTCACAAATCAAATTAATTTATCTTCATGCCCCTATATGATGTTACTTCATCTCAATGTATCACATAGTTTATTATTCCTCTTACATTATATTGTAATTTTAGCATGGTTATGTGGCAGAGCAGCCTCTGCAGTATACGAAAGCATTCTGCATGCTGAACATCGCCATTTTCGTATTTGTTACAACCTGTACACTTACTGAAATAAAGTCTTTTTATTATTATTATTATTATTATTACTTTTAAGTTGATATCATAATCAGTGCTCGAAGTGGGCCGGTATGGGACGGTATGGTATACCAGTACTTCTTTACACATTTGATTTCATATCGTTACTTCTCAGAAAAAACGGAATGCTTAAAATCAGATATTCTTGGAAATTTACGTAATTTTAGATTCTAATTTACTCGTATTTCATGGTTATCTTTTGACTGCATATTTCAAGCATAACTATGAACTATGAACATCCACTACAAGACAAAGTAAAATTCATTATTTAATTTAGTTGTTTCATCAAGGTAAAAGACTAATCTAACTAATGACATGACAATGATTGTCAGTGTAATTCTGGAATCTGGACCCTCATCTAATATCGTACCCCCCCCCCCCCCCGCACGTGGTATTCTTATGTTACCATACCGCCACTATTTAATTCCTACTTCGAGCACTAATCATAATCAATTCAATATGGTTGTATATGTTTTCTGTGCGTTGTGTACGCATTTCCGGTTCGAGAATTTGCACGTACCCGTGCTCGCTCATCAACGCGTTACACTGAGCGTTTTCCTAGTTTAAATACATATTTGATGATTCAATTCTATATAAACAAACCCCAATTTCAATTTTCAAGCCCATATACACTTAAATACGAGTGATGGAACGATCAGTAAGGAACTAATTAAAACAAATGTTTTGACAACAATGGCGGCAGTGTATGTATTTGATTGTTTGATAAAAAGCATTTCTTGTTCATTATTAACGTGTAATGGACGAAGGAAATAATGTATTTGTAGTGAAAACATCAGCTTGTTAGCTATCACATCATCTTACTTATTTCAATGAACAACTTTAGCTGATGACAATTAACTCGTAAGTATACCAATGTTTTCACACAAATCAAC
This sequence comes from Leuctra nigra, assembly GCA_934045905.1. Taxonomy (NCBI): domain Eukaryota; kingdom Metazoa; phylum Arthropoda; class Insecta; order Plecoptera; family Leuctridae; genus Leuctra; species Leuctra nigra. Next base: position 1,158,946 of record OW203771.1, read on the forward strand.
ACTATGGCCTATTTTAATCAACGTCATACCTTTATACCTCGTTCACACAAACGATATCTGATCTCCATTAACTTAATTTCTTTGAAAAGATAATCGAGTTCCTGAAACTCTGTTATGTCTTAAAGCTGCTTAAAGTCATCAAAGTTAACTAACATGCATTCACATTGTGACTAAGGCCGGTCATATATATTTTCCCGCCAAAAGTCGTTTTGGAACGGTTTTAGAGGGAAATACGAAATATAAATTGCCATATTTGGCAAACGGTTATGAATATCGAAAAAGCAAGAAAGGCATTACATGTATTGAACCTTTGTCTACATTTTCATCGCTTACTGTCATAACTTTGCTCCTACTCTGTGGTCAGCATTAGTCGGGCACAAAAACGCTCCGTATGAGAGACGGACGAGCGACGGACGAGAAACGGAGCGTTTTTGTGCCCGACTAATGCTGCCCACATAGTAGGAGCAAAGTTATGACAGTAAGCGATGAAAATGTAGATAAAGGTTCAATACATGTCATGCCTTTCTTGCTTTTTCGATATTCATAACCGTTTGCCAAATATGGCAATTTATATTTCGTATTTCCCTCTAAAACCGCTCCAAAACGACTTTTGGCGGGAAAATATATATGACCGCCCTTAATGGAGATCAAATATTTAACAGAGATTATCATACATAATATGAACGAGGTATTAGCAAACTATCAGCCTCATGCTCAAAAGAATTTCCAGATTTATCGACGCAAGTGACCAGAGTCTACTGGATTCCGTCCATAAGATTATTAGCACACGGTCTTGTGGTGTTGAGGACTGACATCCGCAAATATCCACTTGCGGACGCAACTTCTTTTGTCATGAGGCTGTAATATCTCCACATCATCGCCTAGCAAAATGCTCTGGAAGACGTATTTAATAAATAAATGATCCGTACAAGCATCCATGTAACTCCATTGAAAAATCACTTGAAAAAAGGCGAAGAGACGTATAAAAACTGGCTGTCGCGTCATGCGCTTTTTTTGACGACCCCCACCGGTCATCCTTGACGTTCACAAATACTTTTGACAATGTTCTTTTCAGTGTGTTTCATTTATTATTTCGTAAATATGACAGTAAGTTAAGAGTTGGTTGAACTAAAAGGTAAACATCGGTGATAATATTTCCTAAATATCTCTATAACTTTTGAATCATTCAAGCTATGAAATATGTGAAATATAATTAGTGTTGCTAATTTTTTAGTCGTCCTTAGCAATATAAACACCAAATTTAAACGTCAATATTTGTGCCCAATCTTGTGTACAGCGCGTTTAAAAGTTGCGTGTGAGGAGGTTGTGATATTATTGAAACGAAATGGTAGGTAAATCATAATCGTGTTCTCAACCTAACCTTTCTTAGGATGTGTTATGTTTCGAAAGTGGTTGTACCTAAACAACTAGTGGGGGTAAATTTACGATAAGCGTCTTCACTCTACATTACCGGTTTTTTCATACATTCATGTTACATGTTTCATGTTTTCATGTTTTATTATAACAATTGATGTTTCCCAAATGTTTTAAGCTAAAAAAATTAGTAAAAATACGAAGAAATATTGTAAATAATCATCAATTTAGACGGCTGTCACGACAAGAAAATTCATGGCCATTTTGCAATTCTAGAAGGTAAGTAGTGCTGCCAACAGAAATTTTGAAAAACTTAAAGTCAATTACGGAATGAAGGAACATTCGAAAATAATTTAACATGAATCTAGTCATCCTCCTTCATCTACCATAGGTACCAAATTACCAAATTATCCCGTTATGTAAATGAAGGTGGAACATACACACAGGAATACACACCTCCTTTATGAAATTCAAATTTAGGTTGGCGATCCTGTTCATGCCAAGCAGAATCTCGCGGACGGCCATTTCTAGTTTGAACAGCTGACAACAGTTGTCAATTGTCAACCAACATTTCAAATGCCGTTTTATCACAATATTTTCACATAATTCTGTATTTTTTTCGCTTAAAAACGTTTGGGAGACATCAAGTGTTATAAACTAACATGAAAACATGAAACATGAAACATGAAAGTACGAAAAAACCGGTATTATAGAGTGAAGACGCTTATCGTAAATTTACCCTAGTGGGATTTTGTAGTTTGCAACGTTAATTATCGAAGCAATTACATTACAGTACCTTGTACAGTGCATCCATTAGGTCGTAACATTGCGCTAGGAATATCCCTTCACAATCACTAAAACATTCTTCAACTCAACACACGAGATATTTACTAGGAAAACGCTCTGTGTGACGCGTTGATGAGCGAGCACGGATACACGCAACACCTCGAACCGAAATTATGTAAATCGAAAATGGCATTAAAAGCCAATAATTCTTAAATTTCGTCACAGACTTATATAAATATCTCCAAAATCTCCAAAAATATTGGTCCCAATAACCTTGCTAAGTTTTAAGTTGATCGATTAAACCTTTATGATTGAACGGTTCCTTGTTAATTTTCAAAAATCACAGGATCTCGTTCAAAAAATATACCTGGGACCACTCATATGATATGATATTAGTGTGTACACAATATCAGATCAATCTGTTGAACGGTCATTATTAGTTTCATTTCGTTTGAAACTTTCTGCTCTAACTACCTTGCCTTGAACTGAAGATTCGAAGTCGCCGTGAATTTGACAGCCAACACGCAAAATGTCCCTAGAATTACAAAAACTTTTGAAAATAACGACAGATTAGACTAGAAATTGGCAAAAATATCTTAAATGTTGGTACCAATGACCATGCAAAGTTTTTAGTTGGTCGGTCAATCGGTTCTAGTTTAAATTTCAAAAATCACAGGAAAAATGGGTTCAAATTTAAACCAATTGGGAGAATTTTGCTGAAACTTTTTATGATTGGGTAAAATGTTGGTTGCAATGACTTTGCTAAATTTCAAATTGAGCAGAGCAACCAATCGAAAGATATTTTTTTTTAAACTTGAACCAATCACAGGAGCCCGTTCAAAAACGATCCCAGGGACCGCATAGATTATGTTAGCATATGTGCAAAGTTTCAGATCGATTGAATTTGCGGTTTAACCTGGGCTGTGCGGACAAAAAAAAAAAAAAAAAAAAAAAAAAAGCAAAAAAACACACAGAGAAAGTGCCATAAGAGTACCGTGGTGACGCTCGCTACGCTCGCTCAATCATCTGCTGATTCCGGCAAGCAGTGGGCTTGACTGGCGTTGTTTATCAATAACCAGTCAGTCAGTCAATGAAACCTGTCCACAATGTCAGGGGTCGAATCATTGGGGGGGGGGGGGGGGGGGGGGGGGTACCTGGTTGCTTATTTATACAATTAGAACACGGGTAAAGAAGCGTATAGGAAACATGTTGTGTTCTGACAGCTTGCATCAGTATTACAGATCATTTCGAATTAAATCATCGATTTTTTACGCTAAAATGTTTTCACGACTTTAATTCCGTCGCAGGGCCATCGTGAATGACATTTATAAGATTAATCTAGTTATATCGACCATATTTCACTCAATAAAAATATGTAAAACTGGAATTTAAGCAATTAATTTTTCTCTCATTCATGAAGTTTGGCCATGGAATTATTAGCTATCGAGCGAGTTCAAATAGGACAAGGTACCACTGCTGGACCCCAAGTCTTGAAAAAAGCGTTTTGAAACCGTCTGGCGTTTTCATTGATCAAAACGTAAAAAAGTTGACGACTATACCTTAGCCTTCAACTTTTTTACGTTTTGATCAATGAAAACGCCAGACGGTTTCAAAACGCTTTTTTTCAAGACTTGGGGTCCAGGAGGGGAATACACATCATAAGGCTCCATTCCTTGACGCTGTAACAAGTACGATAGTCTAGTCAAAACTGAGTTACCTAGACACTATTCTAACTTAATAGTAATAACTGTTTTTTTGGTGTTATTTCTTTCAGAAATATTAGTGATTATAAGAAGTATGTAAAATTAGAGCACTGATTAAATTAGCGATTCTAGCAATTTTGGGGTAAATTTTTAGCTGTTTTCTGGACTTACCATCACGTGGTGCGGAAGTGTTACTTGGATTTTGTGGACTTACCTGGAAAAGAAAGAAAAACATATTCGTTACACAGATGACACAAATAGTAGGTATTGAAATTAATTTTATGTGAGAACATTGGCCAGATCCCTTACTTCGTTTCACCTAATGCGAAAAGATGCAAAAGGTAGAGACTTGAGCCAAGTTTGAATATGTTTTTAGTAGCGTTTAACGTCGCACTGTTCTGCAGCGAGGCTAATGGCGACGGATGAATGATTATGATGATGATTGGGAGATGATGGTGAAGAGTAGGTAAGGATGGGTGGTGGGAAGGAGGCGGTCGTGGCCTATTAATAGTGAACCTTCCCAGCATTTTCTCTGTCGACTGAGGGAATAAAGGAGGTATAAAAAGGTAAAAAAGTGGTTGAAAGGGAGTAAAAGTAATCTATTAAAAGTAAAAAGGTGATGGTATCAAATGTGTTGAAGCTACTTCTCAACTGGCGACTAACTACCCAAGCAGCGCCTGGGGTTTCAGTTGCATTACCATGCGTCATTAAACTGAAGAATTATGCCACATTACTCGCCGCAATATTCTGCGGCTGGCGCCAACAAAAACGCCGGGCAAAAGAAGATATAAAGTGTTGGCTGGAATATGTAAATGTGACGGCAGTGGAAACAATGCGCTGGAGAATTCATCGTCCAGCATAAATCAACACCTCGACGGAGTTCCAGTTACATTGGCCGGTTCGAATTAGACGATAAATAAGACTGGAGAACAAATAGTGAAGTTGCGTGGCTGGAAACATGCATGAGATTCTATTCAAAATGTTAAATATTCACAGTAATGAAATGTATCAATTATTTTTAAATTTGCATTACTTTTATAAATGTTTGGATTTCTAAAAGTTTCACCCAAGGACAATAATATATTATAAATGATTTCAATTGAAATTTAGGTTCCATCAGTTTTCACCTGATGACGGGGCTAGAAGGATCACCGAAATATTTATCTAGGTTTTATTTGTTTGGCGTAGTACCTATACTGGTGTATATCTTCGTTTATTTAAAAACTTGGGATCATCACTTGGCACATATTTAAAATTAAATTTCATGCGGCACCCAGCGAGACAAGAAAACATCCAATTATCACCAAAAATCAACTAGTTATTGTTGGGATTGTTAACTTTGTCGTGGGAGAACATTTCATTTAATTTCATTTCATTGCATTAAGTGTAACTTCATAATTTGTATTTACCATGTATAAATGTAGGAAAGTAAGGTTAAGGAAACGATTTCAAATTTTGTGGGGAAAAGTGATGTAGTGTTTTGACTCGAGTAGTGACAGCTGACTGATGACAGGAGGCCACTACCGGAAGTAGCACATGGCGATTGGCGAGCAGGGCAAGGAGTTCATTTTCACTTCAGTATCCGAGCAGTCAGGATGTCAAATATACAACTGTGTAATCTTTATGGAATTATATAATAAATGTATTAAACTAAAGGCGGAGGTATTGATTTATTTGGATTGAGAATACCACAGTTATTACTAATAAACAAGCAAAACATGAAAAATGTACCGAGTGATAACCCTATGTTTGTCTTTTATCTAATGATTAATAAAATTTCAAATCTTTTCGTAAACCCATTATGTCTGCAATCGTATCAGAAAAGTACCTACAACAATTGCGGTAAAATCGCTCGCCGAATCCCATAAAGCGGAAGTCATGTCAATGACTACCTATATTAAACATCTCACGGGATTAATCTTGTACTTGAAAGTATGTCATCATCATTACATTAACTTGCGTATAAAAACAGTGACTTTAATTGAAGTTAATAGTTTGTTTAAAGCTACAAAGAATTACTCTAAAGTGACGTCACCACATATTCATCAACACATGCCACGCATTTGAACGACGGATGTGTTTTACTGTCGGCTTTAATGACTCAATTGTCAGTAAGTTGATGGTAACAAATTCCCGCGACGTATTTCTATGTGAAATAGTCAAGTAGTTGCCTTGGAATATTATTATTTTCAATAATTTGTCATTCCTCTTGCGGTTTTAGGAGAAGATGATCTTCAATCAAGAATATCTAATTATATGATACCGTAAGGGGCAAATATTTTTTGCTAGTTGTATGTAATATGGTTTCATTAATCTTTGGTGTGAATTACAGCAAATTCTCATTCCTATGCCGAAACGATGGAACCACTTTAAGATTTAACTCTTACGTCTCCTGTTACGAATAAGATGCACTATATAATTTGAAAACATACCATAATAAAATAGATAAAAACTAAAATTACTGATTATTTTGTTAACAGTAGTAACGTAACTGGAAAAGCTAGAATATTTATCTTTGCGGGAAAGTTTAGATAATTAATACTAAGATTTTGTTTGTGAATATTGTCAAAAGTCTACAAGGCACGGACTCTCTACACGCTAAATAAAATAGGCTAAATAAAAAATACGGATTCAGCTCCGAAAACCCATTTTTGCTCTTTTCATAAAAAAAAATGTAATTTTTTTTAATTTAGCGTGTAATTGTAATCAATCAAAATCGTATGGTTACATTTTCGCACATTACTTAAAATTGACTTCCGCCCTTCTACCTCTGGGGTTAAGAACTAAATCACACAAGCAGGGTTTTGAGTTCACCAATAAACATAATAAAATTAACTTTCAGTTAAAACAATCAAATCATACTCCTCTACGTCAAAACAAATACCGTGCAATGAAGTCAACATAGAAGGCCGTGAATGACGAAGAGAGATCGCATCTAGAGGGCTTGATGAGTAACGAATACGTATCTGGTTGGCCGTGCATTAGAATAGATAAACAACGTCCAGATGCGACGAACCAAGCGGCTAACACATGCTAATCGTCGCGCCAGCCACGGCCAACCTAAATACTATGGAATTGCGACCGTTCGGGCGGAAGTACATTGTTAAGGTGTTACAAGCGACCCATGAGCTTTGCGGACACTTTGGGAAAGATTGAGACCAAATGGGTGGACGATATGAGTTGGAATTTTAATCTTTATCCAGATAAAAAAACTTATGGTTATTAAATTATATTTTTCTTTAATTCGAACAAAAGCAATATGTGATGGAGCCACTTCGAGCAAGATGTCTATTGGAAACTTTTTAGATGCACTTTTTTATTTCGAAGTTTGTGTTTCCATAGGGCAGTGAAGAATGAGAAATAATTAAAATTAAAATGTAGTTAAAAGTTTACTTTTTTAACCAGAGCAAACAACTAAAGCAAATGTAATATAATTATTTTATATACGTTTCCCTTGATATCCTCCCTGATCCCCCCTATCTCTTGTACCAAAGAATCCACCAGAGGTCAGTCGTGTTCCTTATTTTCTCGAAAATAATTTTATTTTCTCTATTATTTTCACTAAAGAGACTAGACCTACACTTCCCCCGCCCCACCTGGTAGGGCGGGGGAAGTGTAGGTCTAGTCTCTTTAATTTTCACTATCGATATAATCACGGTCTTCTTGAAATTTCCACTAATTTGAAAAGAAATGTGAATTTCTAGAAGATCGTTTCCCCATGGCTACACAATTTGACATATAAAAACTGCACTTTTTATCAGGAAAAGCGTCGAAATAAAGCAGTAAAAAAAACTCATAGCTCAGTAAATCATTCAGGAATGTGTACATTAAAAACTGTTAGAATTCAATATTTGTACTGTTACAAAACATAGTAGTTTTCAAATAAATCTAAGCGTGAGAAAGCAGCTAAATACACTTTTGAAAACATCAGCATGCCTTTTTCTGTATAGAAAAGAAAATTGTAACTTTGAAGTGATAAATTATCTCGGAAATTAGTTCAGCTTGCCTACTTTTCTTGGCATGGTGTAGAATGCTATTTTCTGTATGTGTGTGCAGAATTTCGACGATTTCTTATGAAGGGGGAAATATTTTGGTCCCTTCTTAAGACAGCGGAGCGTCTCCACTTGAAACCTGTGTTTCGAATATCTGTTTTATTGTACTCGATCAAAAGATTAACGAAGTTATACATAATGATTGGTAGTGATTGGTACCTAATGATTGGTTTCATTGGAAACTTGATTTGTAGTTTATACTTAGATGAGACAGATCACATTAAAATTTTGCATGGTCATTTGAATCAACGTATTCAGTGATTTTGACAATTTTCATTCAAATCTGTCAAGAACTTCAAGGAGTATTTGACATTTTACTGTGCGTTCTGAAATGTATGCTATATGCATAAATTTGCATATTATGATTTATGATATGATTTTTGCGTAAAAAAAAATAGATATTTTATTGATCCCTTCTTCTTTGACAAATTAGTAAGATAATATTTTCGAAGAGGCTCCCAAAACTGTATAGAAACACACTTCAAACGCATTAATTCGCATTCGCAGGCTCGCTTATCAACGCGTTACCCAGAGCTTTTTGCAATTCCCACAAATACCTCAGTGATACGTGATGGAGCCACTTCTGGCAAGATGGCTACTATCAGGTCCACACATTAATTTGTTTGTTTTTACATTTCGTGTTTCCATAAAGCAGTGAAAAAACAAAAAACAAATAAAATTGATATTTAGCTATAAATTTACTTTTTTGGCCATAACAAACAACTGTATCAAATATTTGTATTTATATTTATGCAAATGCACCCTTGATAGCCGCCATTTACCTAGTACCACAAAATCCACCAGAGGTCAGTTGTGTTCCTTATTTTCTCGAAAACGAGATTTTAACAAAATTGTGCCAAGTTATTACCATCAGGACATCCATGAAGAATATTCTTTTAAAATTTTATCTCTATTAGTTCGCTAAAAAAAATGACATCCACTCAAGTATGAATAATGATTAGGGCTAGGAAGTTTAGGAACTATGAAACATTCAAAATAGCAGGCAAATAGTACCTTAAAACTATTAAAAATGGACCTTAAAACCCCGAAAAAGGACCAATGAAATGTTATGCTTTGTAATATTAGTCAACATATTATTCGATTTATTGGTTTAGGATTGGTTTTGGTTAATTTGGAGAAAAATTATTATTGAATGATTTTGTCAATGTGTCAAGTATCATTATTGGTCATCCAAGTGGAGGATGAAAATTTTATAAACAACAATTGTTGTAACTTCAAACAAATATTTGATATTTTTCCCCAATTTAAAAAAGTACATGAAGACCTTAAAATACCAATAAAAGGACTGAATTCATAAAAAAAAATGAGAAAAGGCACTTTCAGCAAAATAAAACATTTATTTTTGAAATCTGTTACACATGTATCATTCTTATACGTGTCTGAACAAACAATGAAAAAAGGATATGTCCCAAACATCCTAGCCCTACTTATGAAACATTTTATAACTGAGCTGTCTCCACTGTCTAGCGCTTGTAGCACCTTAAACGCTGCAATATCGAGTTCAGCACAGCGCGCGTGCTCGAGCCACGTCAACTGCGACGATCCAGGTGGAAAACCATGCTAATCGTCGCAATATCGGTGTCCGGCGAGCTGCTGTACGCTCGGATGGGTTTGTCATTGTGTTATAGTGACGGGAACACAGACTGGAGATAGAAGAGACGAACAAAAGTTATTAGTTTGCAATCGGCTACTGAGTCTGGCCCAATTTCAGTTGAGCGATCGCGTTACTTCCATTTCTCTTTCATCTCCTACTAACATGAATTTGAATTAACGATTTTTTTTTTCTTTTTAGTTTTGTTTTGTTTTTGGACATATGGACAAATTCTTTGAACCGATTGATCTTAAATTTTGTACACACACTAATATCATATGACTGCTCACGTGTACAGTCAGGGAAACTAGATGGTTCATACTCTGCCTTTCTCTGACCCATAACATAAACATGTTTTTATATGGAGCAGAGAGAGAGAGAGAGTATGAAGCATCTAGTTTCCTTGACTATACTATACAGTTAAAACGGAACAGGTTGGCTGAGTGGTTAACGCTCTGAACTTGTATTCCGGAGGACCGGGTTCGATTCCCGCGGCCGTCCTTCCTGACTGGGGGTTTTTCGTGGTTTTCCCTCAGTCGACAGGCAAATGCTGGGAAGGTACCCTACTAATAGGCCACGACCGCCTCCTTCCCACCTTCCATCCTTACCTACCCTTCACCATCATCTCCCAATCATCATCATAATCATTCATCCGTCGCCATTAGCCTCGCTGCAGAACAGTGCGACGTAAGCCCCAGACAAAAAAAATTACAGTTAAAACTTTCCATGGTCATTAGGTACAATACTCTCCGTATTATTTATATTTTCAGACAATTTTGTAGTTAAATCCAAAAGTTATTGATTTTTTACGGACGTATTATTTGACTTCACGGAAATATCTTATTTTTATCACTGGACTTCGATGCATTTTTTCAGCTCATTCCAAGGTCTGTAGAGCGGAAACTTGCAAACTCATATTAATTCGCAAGCATTACGAAGGCTCGCTCATCAACGCGTTTCACAGAGCGTTTTCCAGTAATACACTTGCTTTATTGAATGAATGAATGAATGAAACGGATGAAACTTAACGAAGTTTCATGTTGAAACTTGTATCTATCTTCCATACAAATCGATATTTCAATTGCTGTTTTCAAGACTTTGTTGCGATGTTTTCTAAAAACCAAGAACATCTTCTGAAAGTTCATAAAAACCACTGTAAAATTACACCATAAACTCATTTACTCATAAAGTGTTCTGCCCGTGAACCCTTGGAATTATTAAATACCGGGTGGAATCTTGAAGTTGAGCTTAAAAACAGAATAGTGGAAAAATCACTTTTATAACGTGTGTAATAAAAGTTTAGAAATAATCCACATATTCTGATTTTACGCTCAACTTCAAGATTCCATAAATTTCGTTCCAATCGTTCAAATTGATGGAAATTTTTACACAATCGATCTTAATCTATTTTCAATATAATTTGAAATTTTTAGCTTGATATCGTACGTAGTTTTGAAGAAACAGCGTCCCGGCTATTGGAAGTTTTCTGGACGCGCTATTTGAGATCCGTATAATCAACCAAATTTGAACAGCTGTAACTTTTTTTGCTACAATAGCAATGTTTTTAAAACTTGCACATATTAAATTTTGGTATGTTTTCTTATATGTGTACACATTTCAGAATCTTATCTATAATAGTTTCGATATAGTGACCTCTCAATCAGGGTGATTTTTATTGCGCCACCCGGTATTATACAAAAACTAATTCGCATGCAATCCTACTGCTTTCTCATCAATGACTCAGAGCGTCTTCCCAGTAGTTTCTCATCACATTTAGTGGCATCGGCTGGACGATCTCAACTTGTTTGTCACCCACTTAACTCAACTTGCGCAGTTTGGAGCAAATTGACACTGTCCAGGGGTCCAACACGTGACCTCGACGTAAATAAATGAGAAGACATCACGTATCTGGGACAAACTCAGCGAAGTAAACATTAGCTCAGCCGGTAACTACAGTAACCCACTTCACCGACTACCAAGGGAGTAGCAATTAGCTAGTTCAAACTCTGTAACTCAGAGGGCGCAAGTGAATTTCAGGAGTTATTCTGCCTTTATCCAATCATACAGGGAAAGAACGGTATAAGTCACATCCGGATGAAACTGAGATAAACGAAGTCCTATGTTGAAACTTGTATCTATCTTAGATACAAATCGATATTTCAATTGCGTTTTTCAAGCCTTTGGGGCAATATTTCTAAAAACCGAGGGTATATTCTGAAAGCTCATAAACATCAATGCAAAATTACACATTCTCCAAAAATGGACCTCCAAAATTATCCAAATTTTTTCTCCAAAAATGGACTCATAGCGTTCTTTCCCTGCACCCTTCATTTGTAATTGTGACATGAGTCATTGTGTAAGAGACTACATATAACTGTATTTGTTGACATCAGTCAAATGGCAATTAGAGCTTGATTACATACATCCAAAAGTGAGCAGCGCAAAACGAGAATATGGACTTCCGCCCTTCAACGTCTGGATAACAGATTTTATGGCTCGAAAGAAGTTTTTTTATTTGGTCTTTCGCATTGTTAGCCAAAGTTTTCTCAAAAGATTCATCACTATCATATTTGTCTACCTATTGATTTCTAGCAATATCGGTCTCTTGGTTTAACTGTAATATTGATGTTTCCATTCCAGTGCTCGCTTATCAACGCGTTATCTTCCGCAAGAAAGACAGTCAGCTGTAACAGCGTCTAATAATACGACACACATTGGTGGTTGATATTGTTATTTACGTACATTTGAATCAATGGAATGAAAATGAATAGTTCCTGTAAGTCCCGCAAGCTAACTAGAGCACTGCTGGTCTTGAAATCTTTTTTATTTGTCACATCATCGATATTTATAGGAAGTTGAACCTCTTGACTTTGTATTTACATGGCGTCCATAGGGGGTGGGGGAGGTAAAGGGGGTGCTCGCCCCCTCACCACTGGATGTCAGGAAACCTTACATTTTTGGGGTGTTTTATGATCTCCCAAAAAATGTTTGCTTACGAAATGAAATGTATAAAGTTTCATTTCGTAATCAAAAAACCCAATAAAATTAATTTCTAAGTGAAAAAAAAACAATGTGGGCAAGAGTCAAATTTTAAAAAATATATTGAGTAACAAAATACACTTCATTACGTATTGATTTCAAAATGTCCTAAAACCAGAAAACGCCCTTCTTTAGCCCGTCGAAAATTGTTTTCCTTGCCGCCCCCCCCCCCCCCCCCCCCTGGTAGAACTCCTGCGGACGCCCATGTGTAATTATGGTCGGTTTAAGAAACATTATCGCCAACGTTTACTTTGTAGTATCCTAGTCTCAAGGATTCCCCTATCAAAGTAACACGATCTCTTCCCTCTCTGTTGCTCATCCAGTCTTGTCCGTCATCTCACTCTCTCCACAGGAATCTGCTCGGCCACCGCCTTGAGGAGTGTGAAATCAGAAGCAGCGGCCACCGCCTGCTTGATTATGCATGCCACGGCGGTCGAGACACTGCCCAGCGCCTTGTGGTTATTAGCGGTCATTCCCCGGCCCCTCGGGACGTTGTGGTCAGTCCCGGACCATGCAGATGAACCAGACGCAAGTTGTTGATGATTGAATTATCAAGTACAAGTGGAACAGATTGGACTCGATTATAGCGTCAAGTAGGTCATTAAAGCTTTTAATGACATTTTAAGCAGTTTCAAACATTTATCAAATTTCAGTACATCGATATAGAATTGACCAAATTGACAAAATGTTTACCATGGCAACGGTAAGGTCCTTCAAAAATAACATTATGTGATTCTGACACATGCAATTCAGAAATATCAAAAGAAATGTCTCACACGGGTTTTTAAAAGAGTACAATAATAATATTTGTAAAATGCTCGTATAAATCATGTGTTTGATGATGCTGGACAATTATTACACAAAGTACCTATATTTTGACAGGTATGTTGCCAAAGCGTTTTACTTTACAATGTCCCAGTCTTGTCCCGGAGGGCGTTTTTTAGGATTTAACAATTTAAAAGTGATACTGGGATGCTAAGCATCTCAAATTGCAACAAAGAACCGCATAGTGTTGCCCCGCAGGGATTTTTTTTGACAATTAAGCAATAATAGATTACGGAATGCTAAACTTAATTTTGTATGGTAAATGGGGGGTCAGTCTACTCGAGTGGGAGGGGGGATAATCCCCTCCCCTCCCCCTCCCCCCTTCCTATGAACCTGGATGTAGATCATTCAGATTATCTTGAATATAAAACAAAATTGGCCAAACTATTGCACAAAAGAAGAGAATGTATTTTCCTCATTCTATAAGTAAGTCTTCAACAGATTGGATATTTTCACCTCCAATAATTTGGACCGAAATGTGTGTACGAAATATTGCTATTGCATTTGAACCACTCCAGCGACCGCAATCATTACTCTAGTGACTTCCAAGTGGTCTCATTGTCTTCGTTATCAGTATGCAAACCCTCAAAGAACTTTATTTCCCCTCCCCTGGCAAGACAATGCAAAACGTGGGCTTTCTTGAAGAGATCGACTTTCTAGGTTTTCTCGATCGGTATACATTTGTATACATTTTTGTACCGAAGCACGTTGATACAGTGAAAAGTTTACATTAATTTTCCAGTGGAACCAAGAGCAGAGTATATCTTGCTAAATAGGGAGACAAAACCGATAGTTATTAATAATTTGTAAACAAATTGGCCTGTTCTGATACTTACGTTTGAAACACCTTTATATTACTCAGAGGAAACGTCTCATTTTGGAAAGTCACAACTTATATCCGGAACGATACAAGATGCAGCACGGCATGCATAATTAATAATTTCATACCAAGATATCGACTAATAGTTTTTCGGTATTGTTATTACAATTCTTCTAAAATAAAATTGTTTGGTAATACCCTATACCAATCGAGAAAACCTAAAAACCCGATTTCGTCGAGAAAACCCACATTTTGCATTGCCTCTGGCCAAATAAAGTTACTTTGTAGGTGTCTCGCCTATTCATATCGAAGACAATGAGCCTACTTTCAGGTCTATAGAATAGATAGAATAGAATATTTGAGGTTAACATGTAAATTGGGTTGAAGACTCACTTATAGAATTAGGAAAATACTTTATCTTCCTTTTTAGGCTGATTTCACGTTTTACATTTAGTCACATGCTATTACAAGAATATCCTTCTAAATGCGGTAAATAATTCTGTGTCGATTAACATGACAAATGTTTCCAAATGCGTAAAATGTCATTATCTCTCGATACAAAATGTTGACAATTGAATCAGAAATGAAATGAGGTCGTGAATTCAATAAAACCTGTTCAGTGCAGTTGGAATAGATGCAGTTCTATGCAGCTTATTGAAATGCAAATGCACTAATGGTCAGCTTTAAAAGGTACTCTAATTGCATCCACAAATAGAATGAATATATCGATTCATTTTATAATTAACTGGTATAGAAGCACGTCATTCATAGTTACAAAACTGTCGAAAATAGTTAAATATTACATCATATCAAATAGTTTTGAAACATTGAATGATTGCAACAAAATTCTTATTTTATTTACTGTTTTGTATACCTGAATGCTCAAATGGCTATTATTTAAAATATTTCCCACAATTAACTATAATTCAGAATTTCGAAAGGTGGGATATTAAAATATAAACATAAAATAAACGCGATAATGTCACAAGAAACACAATTACGTAAAAAAATGAACTAAATATCAAAC
Organism: Leuctra nigra; assembly: GCA_934045905.1. NCBI lineage: Eukaryota > Metazoa > Arthropoda > Insecta > Plecoptera > Leuctridae > Leuctra > Leuctra nigra. The sequence goes on from OW203771.1 coordinate 1,174,184, forward strand.
GAAATTTGTGTTTTATGGAACCCTATGTGCCCGTCATACGTTCAATTTTCTCCTCTACAGACGTTTTTGATAGGAAATTTTATACAAATTGGTAGTTTAAAATTGAATTGTCTTATTTATACATTTAACATTGAAGAGCTAAAAACAGTTAAGACGGCTGGGTAGTGAGTTTGACCTTGAAGAGTTTTTTAATCGATTATTATCAATATCTTTTTCCAGTGTAATTGTTAACAAAATAGGGCTATGGACGTGAATTCAGAACAGTTCAATGAAAATAATTTCATAGTTTGGAATAAGTTATTAGTTTTATTTTGTCCAACAGGTGTTTAGAACCCGAAAATGTAGTAATTTTCGGGCTCTAAACACCTGATGGACACAATAAAACTAATAACTTATTCCAAACTATGAAATTATTTTCATTGAACTGTTCTGAATTCACGTCCATAGCCCTATTTTGTTAACAATTACACTGGAAAAAGATATTGATAAAAATCGATTAAAAGTCGTCAAGGCCACGCTTACTACCAAGCCCTCAACATTATTGTTTGTTTCGGTTGTTCTAAGACATGTGTACACAATGTATAAACCGAGTCATAAACAATTACGTGCAGTGTACTACAATGCATATTGTACTCGTCTATTTATACTTCCGAATGTAACATGTAAATACGTCGAGCAGTTCTATTGAATAGCAAGAGATTATTCGAAGCTCCAAGCTCAATGGGTCATACATTTGTAATGATCTCGACACACGCACGTGAAACAGCTTAGTGTGTGGGAGTGAGAAGGAAACTGCGTGAAGAATATAGGTGGGAGAGAGAGAAAGAGAAAGTATACGAGGTGTAACAGCTTTAGGGTGGAAGAAGAATGCCAAAGCTCGAAAATATTTTTTATTGAAAATACTAAATAGCAATTTTTATAAATTTTTCCAAACCCATATTTAAATATGAAAGATGCGTAAAAATGTCCTGTAACTTTCAACTCTTGACTTATATTGAGTTTTCAATTTTATGTCTTCAGAACATGATGCAATTTTTAACAAAGGTAGAGGAAAATTATTTAGTTTTTGGTGTATTTTTTTTTTGAATAGCTGATGTTAGTTCGTAATATTTTTTTTCTGATAATATGTCCAAATGTTTACTGAAAAATACATTTTTTGTACACAAAAGAATTGGATCTTCATTCTAACGTAAAAATTACACGATTTTTCTCTTCCGCCATAAGCTATTATGGGTTTATCTCAAAAACCAGTTCCCTTAGTTGTTTTTTGCGATATTCTGTTGAGAACTAAATTGTCTGTAACAATACAAAGTCACAGCGAATTCTATCGATTATGGAATTACGTCCCCCTCCTAAGTGCGTGGGAGGGAGCAGGAAACTGCGTGAAGAATGAAAGTGGGAGAGAGATAGAGTTGTATACGCAGTTCAAGATGTGAGCGCAGAGCTTTCAAATGACGTATTGGAAGGCTTCAGGGGGACACATTTGTCTGCTTGAAGAGAGAATGAGAGATTCACGAGTGGAGCTATGAATGGGATTTAAATCAATCGTTACTCATACTGTATGAAAATGTAGTTAGTGACATCATTAAATACGATTCTGTATAGTCTGGCAAAATCACTAAAAGTTACGAAAGGCAGGCGCGTAGGAACTAAATTTGCAAGGGGGGGGGAGGGGTGAATAATATTGTAGAAGAATACTAGCTGGAGATACTAGTGTCTACGAAGACAATGGGGGGACTGGGGGGAGGGGTCCCAGCAAAATGCAAGGCCGGGGCGCACAGCTATGGAAATTTGTTTGAATTTCAGTTGACTAACACCACACATTTACAGTACAGTTCTGATTCTTTCACAAGCCGTTTTTCACGTGAAATTGTCCAATGCCATTATTCTTATAAATGAAAATGTAACGTCATTATTTTTTGTGTTGATATTTTACAAATTTCCTGTGAAGAAATTTAATGAGACTTTCCTTTTATAGAACGTGTGGCTTGCAGTTGCATCGTTAAAATCTCGCCTGAAGTGTTGACTTGCTTTAGAATGTTCTTAAAGTCTGGCCAACACATTCGAAGTGAAGTTATTAAGAAATCAACCATGTCAATAGGTAATACTTCCAAAGTACTTACATGTTATATTCAAACCACGTTCTACTCAAAACGAGCCATTAAGCGCCCCCTAATTAGTTGATATGAAGTTAAAAGCTCGAGAGACTTTTTATGGGGCAAACTGGAAGACGTAAACCCCCTGACACCCCTTTATAACCATACGTAACGTGTTCGAGCATGTTCACTTGAAACTTGAAACTATGTTTATTTTGTCTGTACTCTTCGTCTTACATGTCAAATGAAGTAATGGATCAGGCCACTTTTTTCACAAAAGATTCATTACCATCCTGTTCGTATACCTATTGATTTCTAGCAAGATCGGTCTCTTGATTTCACCAGAAAATTGTTGAATAGTTTTCACTCTCTGCTTTAGCGAAAATCGTTGATTTTCCTTATTCAATTAACAAGTACGTTTTGAATGTAGTTTGAACATTAAGTTATTTGAGTTTAATTGGACATCCAGTTTTCTCCTTTACTAAATTAATTGGTATTTCTGAACACACCCCGGGACTTAAACATTTTTTTCTAGTATAAAACGGGTTTTCTCAATTTTTTTTTATATAAAAACACGTTTTTGAAAAAAAGTGAAATTGTGAAAAAAGTGAAATATTAAAATTATATATTTTGGAGTTCGCCTGTAAATAGTTGTCCTAACCAGCTAAGATGTGGCAGCACCATCGTCTTTGTCCGTACATTCTCAAGTAGAGTATCAGGCACGCAGCACATTTGTCAGACATGTTGTTGATGTAAAGCAACAGAAGTTGTTCTAACCAGCTAAGATGTGGCAGCACCATCGTCTTTGTCCGTACATTCTCAAGTAGAGTATCAGGCACACAGCACATTTGTCAGACATGTTGTTGATGTAAAGCAACAGAAGTTGTCCTAACCAGCTAAGATGTGGCAGCACCATCGTCTTTGTCCGTACATTCTCAAGTAGAGTATCAGGCACACAGCACATTTGTCAGACATGTTGTTGATGTAAAGCAACAGAAGTTGTTCTAACCAGCTAAGATGTGGCACCATCGTCTTTGTCCGTACATTCTCAAGTCGAGTATCAGGCACACAGCACATTTGTCAGACATGTTGTTGATGTAAAGCAACAGAAGTTGTTCTAACCAGCTAAGATGTGGCAGCACCATCGTCTTTGTCCGTACATTCTCAAGTAGAGTATCAGGCACACAGCACATTTGTCAGACATGTTGATGATGTAAAGCAACAGAAGTTGTTCTAACCAGCTAAGATGTGGCAGAACCATCGTCTTTGTCCGTACATTCTCAAGTAGAGTATCAGGCACGCAGCACATTTGTCAGACATGTTGTTGATGTAAAGCAACAGAAGTTGTTCTAACCAGCTAAGATGTGGCAGCACCATCGTCTTTGTCCGTACATTCTCAAGTAGAGTATCAGGCACACAGCACATTTGTCAGACATGTGGTTGATGTAAAGCAACAGAAGTTGTTCTAACCAGCTAAGATGTGGCAGCACCATCGTCTTTGTCCGTACATTCTCAAGTAGAGTATCAGGCACGCAGCACATTTGTCAGACATGTTGCGGTAACTTTGTTAATTAGCTATATTAATTATTAGACGCTGATTCTACGGGAGTAATTACTCCGTCTTACATTATTAATACCTCGGTGATGTAATTGCAGACTGAATAATCATCATCATGAATATCTCAGAGGCAGAAGGGCGTACGTCTATCTTATCGATTCTGCTTTGCACACTTTTGGACTGATGTAATCAAGCTCTATTTGACTGATGGCAACGAATACAGTTATATTGAAGTATTCTCTTACACAATGACTCATGTCACCATTACAAATATGAATGGATGAAGACAGAATGACTGGTTTACGAGCTCACCTCAAGAATCATTGAAAAGCAAGAATTCTCGATCACGATTAACCTCTAATACATGCTAAATGTTTCACTGATCACGAAGACTTTGTCTCACGTAAGAGTCCAGGATTAAGCGAGCTTTGCATTGTGAATGAAGCGACAAGAATAACTGCGGAGTCTGTTGGAACTGCAGGGGAATCCCCAACGGAGTCGCGGAGAACTGAACTAAGTCCTCCAGAAACATCGCCAAGAATATGAACAAATACACTGGGTAAATAGTTTGCGAATGCAAGGGTTTTCCCTGGGGTGGGAGGTAGAGTGCACATAGTAGTGTGTGATTTTAAGTTATGAGGTTTCCATAGAAATCTTGTCGGAAATTGTTTTAGCTGTATTTTCTTATATGTAACTTGAGTATGGTGCGACATTAAATTATGTCACATTAAATTTTCATCGAGGTTCACTTGCTTATTTGGACATATGGAGTTAGATATGCTCCCCTGTAGGTAGAAGCTTTCTGAAGGCCTATTCCAGAACGTTTTCCCAATTCCATTCTGATGGAATCCGGTCACGGCCATAAGGATTAACATTGCATGGAGTCGATTTCCATTAAAATAGGAATTTAAATGTTCTAGATTAGGGCCTCTGATTGGCCAAAAAGGCACATTTCTGGGTTAAAGTTCCAAACATCTCTTGTATCTAGCAAAGTGACATAACTTATTGGCCCTAACTCAGGAGGCCAGAGGTCAATTCTCTATTTTCAAAGGTTTCCTACTACTAGCCACAACCGCCTCCTTCCCACTGTCTATCCTTACCTTGTATTGATCATCATCATCATCATCTCCTAATCATCATCATAATCATTCATCCGTCACCATTAGCCTTGCTGCAGAACAGTACGACGTTAAACACAGCTAAAGAGACATCAACTCTAAAACACGAACGTTTTAGTTTCCAAACAAAACACTAAAACTAATGTCAAACTTGTTTTAAACTTATTATTCCAACTTTCAACGCGATATAATATTATATCTCTCGCGTGGAACTCGGTTAAGGTGCTGCAAGCTCGAGCGATGTTGCCGCTTGTTGCAGGCACTTTTTCTGGATACGATTGGAGACGAAATGGGTTGACGAAATCATTTGAAATTTTAATCGTGATTAGATAAATGACAAAAACTTAGGGTTATCCCTTGGTACATTTTTTTGTTTGGTTTGTTAATTAATAATAATATGTTGATTTTTGGTAAAATATTTTCAATTTTCTTGTCTCGCTGGTTGCCGTACAAAATATAATTTAAAAAATGGGCCAAGTGATAATCCTAAGTTTTTTTTCCTAATATTTAATAAAATTTTAGATCAATTGGTTCACGGGTTTGGTCTCCAATCGTATCGGAAATGTCATAGATTTTAGCAGTTTCATTGAATAACCGGCGCCTACAGTTCGTTTTTCCTATATGTTTGAACTCTCTACAGATCGAGACACCGTCAGTTGTTCTGTAAGGCCGAGAAAGACAACATTGCAAGGTGAGCGCGCAATGAAGTCTTTCTCGGCCTAGCAGAACAACTGACTGTGGCTCCATCTGGTGAGAGTTCATACAGTAAAAAAACAGATTGTAATTATCAAGGCACGAAGCAAATATGAAAAAGTGCTACTAATATACAATCAGACTGATCATGAGAACATCCTATCAAAGTTACACCCACTTATAAAACAAATGTTTTCTTTCAATTTGCTAAAACGGCCGAGCGCTTGCATCACTTTAAAAAGAACATCAACTCTAAAACGCACAGGTTTTAGTTTCCAAAACAAAACACCAAAACTAATGTCAAACTTGTTTTAAACTTATTATCCCAGCTTCCACCGCGATATAATTTCATATCTCTCTTAGAACTCTTTTAACGTGTTGTCTTGTTGTGTTATAAAAACTCGCCACCTGGTGCCAGTCATGCGAGGCAGAGAGTTAATCTCATCCCCTCATACGTGGCCTCACATGATACGTGGCGCGTGAGGGAAAATAACATTGCACTGGAGTTATTATACACTTTTCATTCTTTAAAGTGGAGCCAGTTTCCAGCCATGGTGCTTAGAAGAGTGTGTAACGTATGATGATTATAATGGAACCACATACAGCTAACAGAACAACGTTGTCCCTTAGAGTATGATACAAGTATATCTTTGATTAAAGCTACACTTTTACCTCGTCAAATTTAGTGAAGTGTTCCCATATTTAAAAAATTTCATCAATTTTACTTTATTTCTTTGTTATTTCAATGGTGACCTAATATTTTCGAAAAAAGTCTTGTTCTAAAAAAATAAAACTTTTGAAATGATACTAACATTGTGTCATTTCTCTAGCCGTTTTAACGACATTTTATAAGAGAATGATCTGGGTTACGTCATGTCTCCCTGTGATACCAACTGGGGTAAAAAGAACTTCAGACACGAATAGGTATATTGTATCATACGGTAATGGACTACTATTTGTTTGGTAAATTAATCTTTGCCAAATGTTTGCACAAAAGATGTATTATTCTAGCAAGATCAGTCTCTTGTTTTCATCCTGAAAATTCATTACAATTAAATTCCCAATTCTGATGGAATTCGATTTCATGCAATGTAATCCTTATAGCCGTGACCGGATTCCATCAGAATGGAATTGGGAAAACGTTCTAGAATAGACCACTTTGGGGCCTAATTATATAACTTTTTAAAATACCAATTCCATGCAATGTTAATCCTTATAGCCGTGACTGGATTCCATCAGAATGGAATTGGGAAAACGTTCTAGAATAGACCACTTTGGGGCCTAATTATATAACTTTTTAAAATACTAATTCGATGCAATGTTAATCCTTATAGCCGTGACTGGATTCAATCAGAATGGAATTGGGAAAACATTCTAGAATATACCACCTTGGGGCCTAATTATATAACTTTTTAAATTCCCAATTCCACTGGAATTCGATTCCATGCAATGTCAACCCTTATGGCCGTGACCGGATTCCATCAGAATGGAATTGGGAAAACGTTCTAGAATAGGCTTCCTGGTTTAATTTACTATTCCCTTCACACCTGACAGATCCTCTATGACAAGTATACGTGCACAGACGAGATAAAAACATAATTTATTTCCGTAGACTTATAAAATAAACTTTTTACTTTCCATGAGAAATATTATTTGGGGATAATAAATGTGATTGTGTGATTTATGAGGCGCCAAATGTGACAAGGTGACAGTCGGCATTGCAGTCAGCTTCTTTCTCGACGTGCGTAAAATTCCAAATGAGTTTCAAACATCTTCTTTATGGACCACCAGAAGAGGAAAGGAGAATTTACATAAATAGTTTTTTTTATATCCAAATGGATTTTTAAATACAAGCCAAGTTTTTTAATGTTCTGCTAAATTACTGTTAATTAGGACTATATCCGGACTCTTTATAAATGTTGTCAAAATACATTTTCAAACTCAACAAACCAGAATGGTGCAGCGTTTTGGGATTCGAACGATTTTTGAAAGCTGTTGAACTGTTACGGATATAATTGGAGCCTATTTATGTAGATTCTAATCATCTTTCGTCTTGGAAGAGACAATTGGTCCAATTATCAGTAGCATTTAATTACGTAATTTTTGTAGGTGTCTCTCAATAAAAAAGCAAATGATGGGAAGGTTCCCTTCTAATCGGCCACAGCCGCCTCCTTCCCACCGTCCATATTAACCTCTTCTTCAGCATCATCATCATCATCATCTCACAATCATCATGAAAGGCATAACATACGTTAAATTTGCTAGTCATTGTGTAATTTATATGAATCGCTGAATGCAACGAATGCAATATTGAAACTGATAATATTGTTTTCATTGAATATTTCTCTTCATGTAGACATGAGATTACCTAACCTCCATTAATCCACATATCCCATATGATTCATATGATTTAGTGTAATCTGTGTAAGCCGTTATTCGCTGCCCACAGTGATTCCGCTTCCCCCTCTGGTGGAGGAGCCGTGGACGCAGCCCGCAACACACATCTGCTCTGCGGGCGGTATTCAGGGGAAGCCGTCAGTTGCAACAAAACACAACATTCTAACCGAATAAACACGGAATATTGACAGATCTGTCACGGAACATGAAGTAAAACCTACATTTTATCTCTTTCGATGTGTCAATTGAGACAAATGGAGGCTGTTTTCAGTGGAGGATGTCATATGAAATCGATGCGGTTTCCACACGGAATGTTTTTGTTTTGTCAAATCGAATAACGCCATATTGTTCTGGTTCTGGACCTATATTTTATAACAAACGAAATCATTTCTATTTGATTAATTTCACAGCCATTTCATTGATATGAGATGATTCCAGACCGAAATTATTTCGTTTTCGTTATAGAATAACGGCATGAAAAATTTAATCTTAACTTACACCACTAACTCCTGAATGTCCTGAAATCCTAATACATACACGAACTTGCAGGGAGAAGAGAATTATGAGATGGGATATATTCTGTGAAATAAATAGCACTTAATGAATGGGTGCATTCCACAATGGGGCGAGTTGAGCGTGTGACGTCACCATATGGTTTACGGGTTAAATAAAAACTTGCTGTGTCAGCAAACTAGCTCAAACCTGTGCACAATATAACTCAAAAGCCTGGCCTGTGATCCATGTATTTTCATTCATTCGATAATTTGACTCAAGGTGATGCCCTAATTATCACGTGACAATGTTTAAGAGGCAAACGGAAGCGGGCGGAAATCGCACGGTTCGTCAGAGCGTTTTTTTTTAAATTTTGTCTTCCCACTAAATCATTTTAAAAAATCAGATAGTAACGACCCATTACAGCCTAATAGACTAAATAATGCCGCACACTGGATTTCATTATGACCTCTGGTACGACCTCAAAGTGTTAAATACGATATTTTTTAGTAAAATAATAAAAAATAATCGTATTTAACACTTTGAGGTCGCATTAGAGGTCATAAAGTACTCCAGTGTGCGGCATTATTTAGTCTATTAGGCTGTTATGGGTCGTTACTATATGATTTTTTAAAATTATTTAGTGGGAAGACAAAATTTCAAAAAAAAAAGCTCTGACGAACCGTGCGATTTCCGTTTGCTTCCGTTTGCCTCTTAAGCATAGAGTTAGAACATCTATGGTTTAGTAAGGGAAAATCTGGGCGTTTTGATACTTGTCGACACTGACGAGAAGTTGTGTTGAAGTAACCTCCTCTCACATCATGAAAGCCTGATACACTCACGAACTTGCAGGATTGAGAAGCATCGTTTTGGGTCTGTATTACGTTTGCTTTGTATAAAACTTGAAACAGTTGACAACTAAAACGTAGCTTAGACTTGGACGTTTTTAAATTTTTACGCGGCACAACCGATCGAAAACACAAAAATATTTATTTTCTGAATTACCACAATGAATTACTTTTTCCAACAGTTCAACTATATTTAACTTATAAAATAATCATAACATATCATATTACTTGCAGCTCCTGTCTTATAATGAGGTTTCAATTTATTGTCTTCCGAGAATTAACAAAACTTTAATACAGGAAGTATAGAAAAATCATATCAATCTTGGTTTATAACTTTTAAAAGAGCACATGTTGGTACTGTTTTCAATTTTTTCCCTAATAGAATATCCATTTATCTACCAGAGAAATGTTTTTTGTTCAAAGTTGTGACTTCATAAAAATTAGATCTTCTTTATTAGCCCAAATGTGACACGATTTTACATTGCTGCCATATGATAACATGGGGATGATATCTCAATTTATCTCAGAAACTATACACGAGAAGTGGTTCATTTTGTCAGGGATTCTGTATGGCGTGAATATCAAACATTATGAAGCTGTGCGACCATGCCCCGATTGGTTGAGCTACATAACAGTTAAAACGTACACGGTTTCAAAACGTGAAATTAGAAAATATTGAAAATACAGAAAATATTGAGTCATATATGACAGTTTTCTCTCACTAAGGGGCAGTTTTTCAGTACTCTTCTAACTTTTAAACCGTTGATTAGGACTATATTTCCATGGCAACAACCATTGGCATTCCTTGAATGAATGTTTATATTAAAGAGGCAAACGGAAGCAAACGGGAATCGCACGGTTCGTCAGAGCGTTTTTTGAAATTTTGTCTTCCCACTAAATAATTTTAAAAAATCATATAATAACGATCCATTACAGCCTAATAGACTAAATAATGCCGCACACTGGAGTACTTTATGACCTCTAATGCGACCTCAAAGTGTTAAATACGATAATTTTTTATTATTTTACTAAAAATATCGTATTTAACACTTTGAGGTCGCACCAGAGGTCATAAAGTACTCCAGTGTGCGGCATTATTTAGTCTATTAGGCTGTAATGGGTCGTTACTATCTAATTTTTTAAAATATTTAAGTGGGAAGACAAAATTTCAAAAAAACGCTCTGACGAACCGTGCGATTTCCGCCCGCTTCCGTTTGCCTCTTAATTACTAGTTTTAGCAGAGTGATGGAAAACTGGGAATTAGACCCTTGTCGTCAGGAGTGAGCTCTGTCTGAAATATAGCACCATGTCAGCAGTGGACGAGAAAGTTGTGTTCAAGTAACCTCCTCTCACATCCTAAAAGCCTGATACACTCACGAACTTGCCGGGAGAGATGAAACTATTAATGAGTTGGGGAACTACAGGCCCATGGAGTTATTAGAATACTTTAGTTTTATCACGACTTCACGAGTACTCAGCCCGGCCATTATAAGTTACTAGTAGTTTATAACATTGCAGACGGTGCAAATTGAATTTTACCACAGAGAGACTTGAGAATTTTGTATGGGTATAAATGTAATATAATTCATTGAACAATTTTCGGAACGAGCACTTGAGATTTATGGCTCGAAATTATTAGTTTTAAGTTTTTCGAATTACAGGTCAAATGAAGTAACATATCAGGCTTATGTTTTCACAAAATATTCATCATTGTCCAACTTGTCTCCCTGATGATTTCTAGCAAGATTTAGTTTCAGTTTATGGTTTATAGCTGCTTTACTGATGGATAATCTGAACTAGAAGCTGTTGTCAAGGTCTCCATGCATTTCCAAGGCTCGCTTAAAAACGAATAAATTTGACTGATTTCGTTGTCGTTCTTTTCAAATAATTCATTTCTTTGCACAGTTATTCTTCAAAAACTATTTTGTAAATGCGAAAAATAATTAACATGTCTTGTTCTTTAGTTGAACATATTAATATTATAAACAACCACCTTTTACTTTGGTAAGAATGCCCCAATTTTTCCAAATTGTGTCGAGTTTGGGCACAAATATTCGGTCTATAAGTTAGTTTTTATTTGGTAAGATGGAATAACAATTAGACAATTTCAATTATTTTTTTACAAGTTTTAGTATATGAATGATTCAAATGTTATGATGACTATTTTTATGAAATATTATCTCCGATGTTTACATTTGAGTCCAGCTGTCTCGAAGCATTATTTGCATGCAAACGCTGGCCTTCCTCATTGTTTGTGCATAATCAATGAAACCTTTTATCTTTATGAAAAAGCAACCGCGTGTAAAAGCTTTTCAATAAAACCCCACAAGTCACAAAGCTGTAATTTTCATTCAACTATCGGGTTTTATGACAAACGCATTCCTGTGTCATTGCTGATAAGTTGGAACTGAATTATCTGTTTTTGTGGAATTGATTTTAAACTGCGAGGTCGCTAGGCAGTGAGAGTGATGCGATCTGTACTTCAGTGGTAGAAGGCCACAAGTCCACTGTCTCGATTTGACGGTCACTTTTTGAATGATGTAATCAAGCTCTATCAATTGCCATTTGACTGTCAACAAATATAGTAATATTGACGTATTTTCTTACACAATGACTTATGTCACTATTACAAATGAAAGGTACAGGGGAATATCGCTATAAGTCACATTCGGATGCAACTGAGATAAACGAAAATGTTATGCTGAAACTTCTTATATTTCAATTGCCTTTTCAAGACTTTGTAGCAACATTTTGTAAATTTCCGTCGCCATTAGCCTCGCTGCAGAACAGTGCGACGTTAAGCCCCAGACAAAAAAACATTTTCTAAAATCGAGGGAATATTCTGTACGCTCATAAAAATCACTTCTGGATGGCACCATAAACTCAAATGGACGTTCGCCCTTCTACATCTGAGGTACAGGAATATTCTGGATGCGAGTTCTCCATTCAAAACTTCTGGCTCGAATCTCTGCACATATTTTTGATTTTCCGCATTGTATCAAATGAAGTAACGAATCAGTCCCATTGTTTCACAGAAGTTTCATTGCTATCCAGTTCGTCTTCCTAATGATTTCTGGCAAGATCAGTCTCTTGGTTTTACTGTAGGATTGATGTATAGTTTCCACTGGCGCCTATTCTATAACTTAAAAATTCCCAATTCCAATGGAATTCGATTCAGTGCAATGTTAATCCTTATGGCCGTGACCGGATTCCATCAGAATGGAATCGGGAAAACGTTCTCGAATAGCCCTTCTGGTTTACTTCTAATTCATTCTACGTACAGACATGTCCTTTTGGTTCTCGTTTTAAAACAAATGCAAGAGCGCAATCCTACGTATACTTTTGTTTCCAACAAACCAATACACGAACCTCTAAATGTAAATTTCTGGCAACAAACATCGCGTATTGACTGTTATTGGTTCTACACTCGTATCTGTTCGGACTTTTTAAAGTGAGCAGAAAATAGAGAAATTCCTGTTGTTTTCTGCTGCCACTTTCCTGTGACATGCAATGCTATTGGTTGACTGGAGAAGGGAAAGGAAAACTATTTGTGTCTCAAGGGAAACCACACATCTATAGGCGCGAAACAAGCGTCTTCTTGTCGTATATTTTGACTAGATTCTACGTCAACTAGCACGAACTTTCTTGTTTTATTGATGTACCAATTCTATATTATTTTATTTGAATATCTCGCTACGCTCGATCATTTAAGGTGATGCAAGCGTGAGCGATTTTGCCGCCTGTTGATGACACTTGTTTTTTGGATACGATTGGCGACAAAATGGGTTGACGAAATTATTTGAAATTTTAACCAACCAATTGATATCAAATTTTAATCATGATTAGATAAAAGACATCCTTAGGGTTTTCACTTGACACATGTTTAAAATTAAATTTCATACGGCACCCATTGAAACAAGAATGATGCCATTTTTCACAAAAAATCAACTAATCATTATTTAAAATTTAAAATTTAAAATTTACTAAGTGATAACCCTAAGTATGTCTTTTATCTAATCATTATTAAAATTTGAGATAAATTGGTTTACGGGTTCGGTTTCCAATCGTATCGGAAATTTCATCGTTTTGCGCGGTTTTGTTGAAAAACCGGCGCCTAATTAACAAGGCGCGAAGCATAAATGTCAAAGTGCTACTAATATACAATCAGACTTATCATGTGAACGTCCTATCAAAACTACACCCATTTATAAAATATGTTTTCTCTCTCAATTTTCTAAAACGGCCGAGCGCTAGTATCACATTAACCCTCGCATTAACCTGCATATTTCTTGTCAGCTGCAATGGAAATTACATCCAACAAAAGATAAAGCTACATTCGAAAGAAACGGATTGGCTGAAAAAGATTTGATGTCGTCATCCCATTAAGTCTTTGCTAACTCCTCATCTACCTCTAGTAATCGATGAGCTCTGATTTCATTGATAATAACAAGGAACCTGACCAGCAACCAATCCATTTCGTACGCTTTATTGTTTGGTGTACTAAAAAATATTCCTCCTATGAAATATTCCATTTCATCCGCATTGAAAACATCTTTAAAACAGTTTCTCTCGCGCCGAGAACTTCACAACTTCATCCACAATCAAGTTAAAAACTTGACCAGAGCGGCGGATTTATTTCCAGAGCTTTCCGAGAGCTTTCAGGAATGTTGATATTTTGTATTCAGGCGAAGAGCTTTCATAAGACAGATCTAAGTGCTTCTGGAAGTGAAATATAACCAGGATGAGGAACTTGATACAGAGATGATGACATCGCAGGGTGAAAGTGGAAAACTATCTTTAGATCTGCTTTTAAGGGGATTCCTGGGGGGTGCGACTTTTAAGTTTCAAGGCAAATATTGTAAGTAGATGTCAGCTGAGATCGATATTTAGCGAAATCAACTCATTTTGTAAAGTCAACTAAATATCCGCGACGATCCGAACTGGTTCAAGACGATTCTTCAGCATAGCAAGCTGAAATTTGGCATGAATAATCATAATGCGTACACCTAGGGTGTAATAAAGTCCTTTTCCGGTATTTTGTTTTATAATTTTTATAAAATAAAGTCAGTAGGCACCGGAAATATTGTCGAGAAAACCCACATTTATTGGTGCCTGTGACCAGGGTTAGATTCAAGTTAGGGTTTTATGCCACTTTTTTTGTCTTTCAGGCATAAGAGTTTTAAAAATTGAGATACCTCTTTAAAATAAGCTAGAAGTACAAAGAAACTTTCTGTCAAGAATATAAAGTAACGGTTCTAACTTCTAAATAATGAGTAGGATGGTGCAGAAGCAATGATATTTTCATAGTAGTTGGGTTCATAGCTACCACAACAGCATCTGACAAAATAATAATATGTAGATATATTAGCTCCGAGACAACCAAACGAGGAAACTGATATAATAATTCATTTGTTGAATAACGATAGTCACATTCGAATGAAACTGAGATAAACGAAGTTTTATGTTGAAATCTGTATCTTCCATACAGATCGATATTTCAATTGCTTTGTTAAGACAATTTGGTAATATTTTCTACAAACCGAGGGTATATTCGGAAAGATCATAAAAATCACTGCAAAAGACATTTTTTTATTTTATTTACTCATAGCTTTTTTACTTGTGTCCTTCACTTGTCCCGGCATGTTGAATTTTGTAAAAATAATATCTCTAAAAGTCAATACTATTCGTGTTCATGTTCACAATCAGTGGAAATTAGAAGCTCAGGATCAAAATACAAAATAAAACTAGGTATTGATCTTTCGTATATTCCGAGATAACCACGGAAAACCTGTTTTGAGTTTTAGTAGATCTTATTGATGTGGCAATTTGTACACATCTTCTCTTTATACAAATACTATCGCTATATACCAATATATATTTTACGACAGAGCTTTATTGAAGCACTACAATTCCTTCTATTTCTCAAATTAGATTTCTTCAATAGTAGCGTGTTTTCCTTTTATCCACAAATGGAACACAGTTTGTATTGTACTTGTTTTATGACCGGCCGAAGACTACAATTATCATGGCGCAATTCAGTCAGGATGTAGGATATTTAATAAATTGCCACAAGCTTTCGGAAGTACAGATATGAAATTAATTCAAAAACACTTTCAGAATGTTTCTACCTATTTTAGGGAATTCAAACATTACGAGTCCGTTGAAAAAATGAGTTTAATGTGTAATCTTGCAGTGATTTTATGAGGTTTCAGAATATACCCTCGGGTTCTAGAAAATATTGCCACAAAGTCTTGAAAATCGCAATTAAATATCGATTTGTATGGAAGATAGAAACAAGTTTCAACATAAAACTTCGTCTATCTCAGTTTCATCCGAATGTGACTTATAGCGTTATTTCCCTGTACCCTTCAACTGTTTTCTACAAATATACCAAACTTGGGTCCTCCCACTTCAATAGTATCAATATTCAATAATTATCTAAGCCGTACAAATAAAGCTGATATTTTAACCACATGAAATTTAAACATTCATCATTGATCTAGTCCAACACCAGCCACTAGAGTGCAATCATGTCTCTTGTCTGCTCTCTAGTGGCCGTCTCACTACTGTCTCTATAATTACTTTGTTTACACGACGAGTGGGAGAGAGAGGGAACATGCCGTGCTAGTGTGAGTGCGAGAGAGAGGCCCCATCCCGGGTTAGTGTAAGTGCGAGAAAGAGACACATCCCGGGGGTAATCGCTGTTGTAAGCGGAAGAGAGATGGAGTTTTATCCAAGTGGTTGTGAAGGGTTGAGATCACGTGACTAACTAGAGGCGACATCGCTTAAGGCTGGCGTGCGCGCGCACCTGTTCTGCTATCACTTGACTTACAGTGTTGCCAAACGTCGTCGTCTTACTCGAATTACACTCAGCAAATGATAAAACGGTATTTGACAATAATGGGTTGGCTGAAAAAATATGATGGTATCATACTAGGAAGTGTATGCTAATTTGAAATCTAAGTAGCTCTGATTTCTTTGATAATAACAAGGATTGATATTGTCAAGGAACATGAGCCAATCCGTTGCGTTCGTATACCGTTTCATGATTTGTTGAGTGTACCTACACTTGGCAAATAATTGGGGAACAAATTTGAATGACTGCTGGTCATGTTCCATACCAATCAAAGCTTGTTATTATCATTGAAATGTGAGGTCACCTACTAGAGTGAGACAAGGAGATCGCTTAGACTCACTTCTGATGGTGCGATCTTACATTTATCAGCCTATCAGATTTATTGAGAGATCATTTTTAGTTGTGCCGTGCGTGTGTAAACTTGGCGAAAGTAAAAACGGTATTCGAAAGAGATAAAGTTTTGATGGCATCATCCCGTGAAGTCAATGCCCTGATGGCATTGACAATAACAAAGATTGATTGTCAATGAAACCTGATTCGTTACTTCCAAAAACGATTTTTTCAAATTATTCAAATTATTACAAATGGGAACAACGGTTTGCGTATTCTTAAGTTGGCATTAGAAATAATAATAAGAAATTATAAATCCAATACTTGAGCTCAAATTGACTCAAGGTGCACAAATTAAACTCTTTTGTTTCACCGTTACGTCGAATTTGTGAACAAAATTGTATTTGTTAGTTTTCTGAAATCTTACATCAACTCAAGAAATACCTATGCAGACTAATTTTCACATTTGTAATAATTTGCACTGTTTTAAAGTGAAGACTATATTTAGGTACTTTAACAACATATTTACATTTGCTTTCAAAAAGTTGTAACTAATTACATCCGCGGTCGGAAGTATCTACGGTAAACGGATGCTAGAGCTCTAATTACCGTCAATATTTGTCGAACGGAGGAATAAGTAATTATTATTCAAGAGGTGGATTATTGGTTCTTCTCCAATCTTCTCAAATCTTCGTTTACCTCCATATTGTCATCTGGATTATCTAGTGTTTGAAATGGACTTAAAATCTTACAAGCAATTAATGTGACCGCGGATGTACAAAGAAAACATATCGACTTGAAAAATTAACATGTTTGTTTTTAGACATTTGTTACTGACATATTGATACCTCAACTGCAAAACTCTTGGACAGTAGACTCAAAAAAGTGTTATAATATCGTTGGAATCATTCTCCTTTCTTTATCATGGCATTACGTATCAGTTAGTTCGAGCTGTGACGTCATATGAAGCTACCCAATAGCGTGTTATCGGATGCACGAGTCCAGGCTTCTGTTTCATCATTAACATGATTAGTGAAAGTATTTCGCGTGGGCAGGACGACGTTAATGAAGACAAATATGCGTTGTTAATAACAGTCTATTATTATCCACGTGATATCATGCGTTGTTAATAACAGTCTATTATTATCCACGTGATATCATGCGTTGTTAATAACAGTCTATTATTATCCACGTGATATCATGCGTTGTTAATAACAGTCTATTATTATCCACGTGATATCATGCGTTGTTAAAAACAGTCTATTATCATCCACGTGATATCATGCGTTGTTAATAACAGTCTATTATTATCATCCACGTGATATCATGCGTTGTTAATAACAGTCTATTATTATCCACGTGATATCATGCGTTGTTAATAACAGTCTATTATTATCCACGTGATATCAAAGCACATATCAAGCGAAAACGATTACAATTAGTTCGTTTAAAACAAAATAGTTCGTATACTTTATTGAGAAGAGCATGAGAACATTTCAATGATCCTTGAGATGAGCTCATAAACCAGTCATTCTGTCTTCATTCAATCATATTTGTAATGGTGACATGAGTCATTGTGTAAGAGAATACTTCAATATAACTGTATTTATTGACATCAGTCACACGGCAATTGATAGAGCTGGTTTACAAAAGTGAATTAACACGAGAAAATATACTTCAGGCCTTCTGTTTTTAAAAGCGATGAGAAAAACATAGACCAATGTCCTTTTTCTCCAAATTTGCGTTAAACTTAAAAAAAACGTAATCAAGCACTATCAATTGCCATTTGACTCATGTTAACAACAATTAAGAGGGCTTGGTAGTGAGCGTGGCCTTGACGAGTTTTTTAATCGATTTTAATTTTCGGGTTCTAAACACCTGTTGGACACAATAAAAATAATAGCTTAGGTATTCCAAACTATGAAATTATTTTCATTGAACTGTTCTGAATTCACGTCCATGGCCCTATTTTGTTAACAATTACACTGGAAAAAGATATTGATAAAAATCGATTAAAAACTCTTCAAGGTCAAACTCACTACCCAGCCGTCTTAACTAGGATGACTCATGTCACCATTACAAATATGATTGGATGAAGACAGAAATACTGATTTTGTGTTCACCTAAAGAATAATTGAATTGTACTTCCGACCTTCTACTTCTGAGATACTGGACAGCTACTCACTAATGATCTTGCATGATATACCTCGCCCGGAATGTATACATTGTTCGCCAGCTAACTAGAGTGTATTTATAACTCGTTTACAAGTTCTTTCAGCGATCTGGCGGATGCTTTTGTAATTATCCTATCAGAGTAAATATAAAATCGTCTTTGTGTATGAAAACCTTGGCTCGTAATCACCTGTCATAGTTCACTCTTTCTGCTTGGCGTTGTAAATGTAGCATATGAATGATTGATCGTCTTGCATCTTTCTCATCACTTTCATAACGCAGTATTAGTTGTATGTTGACACGGTCATGAAGTTGTAACAGATGATTATCACGCTAACATACCTAGTGATAAAAATACAGTAATTCTGTCTTCATCCCTTATTTGTAAAAGTGGCATGAGTCATTGCGTAAGAAATACTTTCCTAACTGTATTTGACTATTTGTTGACTTACAACAAATTGTAATTTATACCTTATTTACAAGATTCCAAAAGTGTGCAAAGCAAAATCAAGATAATGGACTTCCACCCTTCTACCTCTGAGGTACACATATGAAGTGATTCATGTTGTACAAAGAGCAAAATATTATCTACAACTTTGTAGCTTACATTCAACAAGAACACTAGATTATTGCAGTTTAAAAGATTACATTTCGCTGACACAAAGAGAGGAGATCCTCCAGTAAAACCAACAACAAGACACACACAAGTAGAGAGTCTTGTACTCACCTATCGACAGAGATGGCCATGAGCGTGAACACCGACGCACTGATGGACAGAATCGCCACAACAACAAGACACAAACAAGTAGAGAGTCTTGTACTCACCTATCGACAGAGATGGCCATGAGCGTGAACACCGACGCACTGATGGACAGAATCGCCACAACAAGACACAAACAAGTAGAGAGTCTTGTACTCACCTATCGACAGAGATGGCCATGAGCGTGAACACCGACGCACTGATGGACAGAATCGCCACAACAACAAGACACACACAAGTAGAGAGTCTTGTACTCACCTATCGACAGAGATGGCCATGAGCGTGAACACCGACGCACTGATGGACAGAATCGCCACAACAAGACACAAACAAGTAGAGAGTCTTGTACTCACCTATCGACAGAGATGGCCATGAGCGTGAACACCGACGCACTGATGGACAGAATCGCCACAACAACAAGACACAAACAAGTAGAGAGTCTTGTACTCACCTATCGACAGAGATGGCCATGAGCGTGAACACCGACGCACTGATGGACAGAATCGCCACAACAAGACACAAACAAGTAGAGAGTCTTGTACTCACCTATCGACAGAGATGGCCATGAGCGTGAACACCGACGCACTGATGGACAGAATCGCCACAACAACAAGACACACACAAGTAGAGAGTCTTGTACTCACCTATCGACAGAGATGGCCATGAGCGTGAACACCGACGCACTGATGGACAGAATCGCCACAACAACAAGACACAAACAAGTAGAGAGTCTTGTACTCACCTATCGACAGAAATGGCCATGAGCGTGAACACCGACGCACTGATGGACAGAATCGCCACAACAAGACACAAACAAGTAGAGAGTCTTGTACTCACCTATCGACAGAGATGGCCATGAGCGTGAACACCGACGCACTGATGGACAGAATCGCCACAACAAGACACAAACAAGTAGAGAGTCTTGTACTCACCTATCGACAGAGATGGCCATGAGCGTGAACACCGACGCACTGATGGAGAGAATCGCCACAACAAGACACAAACAAGTAGAGAGTCTTGTACTCACCTATCGAAAGAGATGGCCATGAGCGTGAACACCGACGCACTGATGGACAGAATCGCCACAACAACAAGACACACACAAGTAGAGAGTCTTGTACTCACCTATCGACAGAGATGGCCATGAGCGTGAACACCGACGCACTGATGGACAGAATCGCCACAACAAGACACAAACAAGTAGAGAGTCTTGTACTCACCTATCGACAGAGATGGCCATGAGCGTGAACACCGACGCACTGATGGACAGAATCGCCACAACAACAAGACACACACAAGTAGAGAGTCTTGTACTCACCTATCGACAGAGATGGCCATGAGCGTGAACACTGACGCACTGATGGACAGAATCGCCACAACAACAAGACACACACAAGTAGAGAGTCTTGTACTCACCTATCGACAGAGATGGCCATGAGCGTGAACACCGACGCACTGATGGACAGAATCGCCACAACAACAAGACACAAACAAGTAGAGAGTCTTGTACTCACCTATCGACAGAGATGGCCATGAGCGTGAACACCGACGCACTGATGGAGAGAATCGCCACAAACTGCGTGATCTTGCAATACACCGTCCCGAACGGCCAGTCACTGTTCAGCATATACGTGTAGTTGAAGATGACGTTCAGCGTCGATACCATGGTGTCCGCTATGGACAGGTTGACCAGGAAGTAGTTGGTGACGGTCCGCATGCGCTTGTGGGCGAGCACGATCCAGATGACGATCAGGTTGCCGCCAGTGGCGACCACCACCATCCCGGCGAAGAGCAGCGTCCAGATGATCTGACGCCACCAGGGCAGACGCCACTGGTTGGGGTCCAGGCCCTCGGTCGTGTTCGGCGAGTACGTGGAGACGATGTCCAGGAGGGTCGTGTTGGAGGCGTTGAAGCTCTCCACCAGCCAGGTTGTCGGCTCAATAGGGGTCGAATCCATGATTAATTCAGTTAGCAAGTTAGTTTTTTAACACTTTTCCGAACTACGTCTCAAGAGAAATGAATTTAATTTTTTTCGTTTCTTTTGCACAGATTGTTTTGTGTGTTTTGTCTCTGTCTTGGAAGTTTCTTTGTCTTTGAGTCTCTTTGTCCGCACTTCTAGACTTGATATTAATGTCTTTGGCACGATGTCGAAGTGAAGATATGTCGGGAATCTGGCCTCGCAACTGGAATCAAGTTTCAGTTCAATCTGAGGACAATAGCGGCTCGTTTCCGTTCTCTTTGTCAATAATATCAACCTCCTCGGGATTTATGAGCCCCTGATTGATCTTGCAATGCCATTGGACCGAGCTGATCACTTTCTTACACATTCTATTGGTTTGTCGTCAGAAATTATTTCGATATTCAAATTGTCAAGAGCTTACGTCATTTAAAATATTATTTTCGTACATAGGTTGATAAAGTAGTTGAATGAAATAAGGTAATCAAGTGCGGTACATTTACTTTTTTCGAGAGAATAATTTTGGCATCAATTCAAAATAAGCTTCAAACTATTTAAGGTGGCGCGATCACTCGAGGCATAGTCTCAGATCTTCATAAATTTTTGTGTACTTATTGATATTCATGACATACATAATCCCTGAAAAAATTAAACACTTCTCGTGTCTAGTTTCTGAGATAATTTGAGTTTTCTCCCCCATGTTATCTTATGGCAGACAAGTAAAATCGTGTCATTTTTAAGCTAAAATAAAGTTCTAATTATTTTGTACCGTTAGATTTTAACAAAAAAACTTTTTTTCTGGTAGACATACGGACATACCATGAGGAAAAAAATTGAAAACGATACCAACGTGTGCTATTTTAAAAGTTATTAACCAAATTCGAAATGATTTTCCTATACCTCCCATGTTAAAGTTTTGTACATTCTCAAAAGACATAAAATTGAAAACTCATTATTGGGCGGGAGTTGCAAACTTCAGGACATTGAATGAGTATTTTATGCTTAATATAGTTGAACTGTTGTAAAAGGTATTTTGAAATGGTAATTTCAAAAATAAATAAAAATGTGCTATATCGAGTGATCGCGCCACGTCCCCAATTTGTTATACATCAACATATATTCGTCATGCACATTTTTAACTGGACGGAAAAACAGTTCATTTTTCACTTTTCACCTATCAGGTAATCGCAAAATCTTTTCACTTTTCAGTTATCTATCTGAGGTCATCAGAAAAAATCATATTTCACCGGGTTGTTGAAAATTATCATCTTGAATTCTGGCTAAATTCATATCTCTGAGTGACAAAGAATAATGAGACACGTCATAATAGAACAGAACGATCGCTTTACAATGGAGTTTGTAGCGTCTAAAACCGGGTTGAAGGTCACTCCAACACCCCACCGTCATAAGTCAATCCATTATACTTGCTCTCACTCCCCTAGCATTATAACACCTTATCTACACGGTAAGTTATTACAGGAATTATACATGCAGATGATAAACTTTAAAGCTGGGTTACAAAAGGGATCAAGCTATTTAAAGTTGATTAAGCGAACGTCACCAAGATAATCTTTTAGAACTTTCGCGGGTTGGTTTTTGTGTGTGTTTTGAAGGTACTGCCCAGGTCATGTTGTTCAACCGATCGATCTGAAATGTTGTACACACACTAACGTCACAAGATCGTTAGTGTGTTAAGTTTTTGAACGAGATCCTTTGACTCTTGGAAAATTAAAACTAGAAGAGTTTTACCGAACTTAAAACTTTTCATGGTCATTGGGACCAACAATTTAGGTATTTTTGACAATTTGAGAGATTAACTGTCGTTCTTCAAAAGTTATTGACATTTTACGGATATTTTATAACATTTTTTTTTTTTTTTTTTTTTATAAAACCACTTGAGCATGTTTATGACATCAATATTTTGGTTTCAGATACATGTTTTTGCATTTTTTTCCTTCCGTTTTTTTCAAATAATATGAATTTGCACTCAATACTACCGCACGCTCTCAACGTGCCCTGGAGGTCTATTCTATAACGTTTTCCCAATTCCATTCTGATGGAATCCGGTCACGGCCATAAGGATTAACACAGCACGTGGAATTGGTAATTGAAAAGTTCTGGAATAGTCCTCCAGGTGATTGAATTGCATCATTGTTCCCCGCCACGGCAGCAATATCAAGGCATTTGTAACAGTTATCCGCCAGTCGGATTGATTTTCCCGTGATTAGCTGCAGAGTGTTATTGTCTACGACCACGCGATGCTGGAATACACTTGATTAGGAGCTATAAATACAACGGCACTGAGTGAGAGTTGAGTTCTGCGTGATCAGATGGAAATAATTAGTACGAGTTCAATGAGAAGCAATCAGAGGGGAGTTATGTTGTTCGAATGTGTATCATGAACAGTTCGGGGACTTCGGAGCGAAGCGAAACTATTGGAGGTACTTTTGTTTGTTGAGTGAGAGAATTTTTCTGCCAAGACTTTTTAAAATTGGGAGAAATATTGCGTAATTTTTAATGTTGTGTTTTTAATTTCGGACAGATGGAAGCTTTCTTAAATTTTTGGTAGAACACTATATCTACGAAAAATATAAGGAAGGTTCCATCTGTCAGAAATTAAATACACAACATTGAAAACATGCGTTGCGTTGTGCGAGCAAATCATCGCGCGGCCAATCCATTGACGGTGAAAAAAACTCATATAACTTACTTATTTATACAATTATAACTCTAATATGGAAGTGTAGAATACATGTTGTGTTCTGACAGCTATTACATCAGTAAAATAAAGGATACTAACAGTAAAGCTCCATTTCAAATTAAATAATCGAATATATTTGATTCTAAATTGTTTAAACGACACCAACTCCGTCGCAGAGCTATAGTGAATGACATTTGATAACTTAATCTAGTTAATCAACCTGATATTTCACAGTAAAAATTTAAAAATTTAACATTTTTCTAACATTTACGAAGTCTTTTCCAGAAAAGGCAAAACAAAACCTTCTGTTTGGGAGGTCACTTTCGATAGAACTATAAAGGATAATGAGCTGTAACTCACACAAATTATAAAACATATATAACAATTAAATCTGTAAAATTTTCAGCAATATTGTTTGAGTTTAAACAAGAATCGGAGGTAAATAATCAGCTTTTTTGAACACAGGAAATAAGTTTGCGTTGATGTCATAATTTCACATAAAAGATTTCTCCATTTAGTAAAGCGGATCTGTATCAGAGCGAGAGAATAAATCAGATCCAACGAAGAATTGGAAATGTATTTACATTTTTATATTAAAATTTAACGACTGTCCAAAATAAGTTGATTTCGCTAAATATAGGTATCAGCTGACATCCACTTACAATATTTGCCCAGAAATTAAAAAGTCATACCCCCCTGGAAACCCCCTAACGCGTTACAGAGTAATATATAAATGCTTTCAGTCCTACTATTCTCTCTCATTGGACCCTCGTAAAGGTAGCGTTCCTAATTGCTCATGTTCTTGCGTTCCCTTTTGATTCCAACAGACCGCGGGGCTCTGGGTAGAACACGACGGAGGGGGAAGTGGAGTCGAGTGGTAATGAGAGGTTTCGCAACTTGTCTTCGCGTCCGGGTCACTTCCTCCTCTCCAGTCACGTGACCAGCCTACAGCATCAGGCAGATCAAGTGTTTACAGCTTTAGAATGCAAGAACTGTATTTTATGAAATTCTCAAAAATGTGATGAAATTCTTAAGGCCCATTTACAAACTTCTGTGCCACAGTGGTTCTGCTCGTGCGCAGTATCACTTTTGTAATGAAACAGTGACTCTGCACATGTGCAGAACTTTTGTGGCACAGAAGTTGTTCAAGAAATTGCACCGTGTAAATGGGGCTTTAATGAGGACAAGCGATATTATCACGGTCTTCTGAAAATGTCTACAAATTTTAATAGATATTCGAATTTCTAGAAGGCTGTTTCACCATGGCAACACAATTTTACATGTAAAACTGCACTTTTCAGATAGAAAAACGTAAAAATAATGCAGTAAAACGTCATAGCTTGATAAAATATCCACGAACGTATACATTGAAAAATTTTATAATAAAAAAATGCATCTGATACACGATTTAGTAGTTTTTCAAAACATTCTAGCTTCATAATACACTTTTAAAAATATCAGCATGACTGTTTTCGTATGGTCGCAATGTTAAACTGAGATAAAAACTCTAACTTTGAAGCGATATATCTCGAATACTAGTTCACGTTCACCACTTTTTTGCCATATTATGATGCAGAACATAAAAATCTATTTCTATGCCAAATTCTAATGATTTCTCACGATTAGTGAAATTCGTAGTTGTACTAACCAAATAAAATTATTGTTCCAAACGCATGGAAATTTTTGACTTCAAATTGTTTCCATTTGCCACAATAACGGGGAGAGAGGGGGGGGGGGTCTAATTTCGCAAATCCCCACTTTTTCGTACGCAAACATGTTTTCCACAAAATGCCGTACCTACTGATATTAGAAAAAAATACAATTTTCAGAGATTTTCTCAGATGTAGAAGGACCGATGTACACTTTTATGATTCTTGAAGTGAGCTCATAAACCAGTAATTTTGTCTTCATCCAATCATTGAGCGAGCGAAGCGAGCGTCTCCATTTGGCTCTTTTGGCACGGACCTCTGTTTTTTTTTTTGTTTTTTTTTTTTTTTTCTGTTACTGACGATATACAGGTCAGAGTTTTTCTTCGATCGAGCTGAAATTTTGCACACATGTACGTAACATTTCTGATTGTTGCAGACCCTAATTTTTTTGAAATCCATTGATTGGTTCAAATTTAAAAAAAATTAACTTTCGATTGGTTGTTTTGATCAAATTGAAATTTTGACAAGTCATTACCCCCAACATTGTACCCAATCAAACAAAGTTTCAGCCAAATCCTCCCATTGGTTAAAATTTAAAACCATCTTTCCTGTGTTTTTAGAAATTTAAACTATAACCGATTGAACGATCAACTTATAACTTCGCATGATGGTTGGGTCCAACATTATCTGCATTTTTGACAATTTTCATACTAATCTGTGTTTAAATCCAAACGTTATTGACATTTTACGGACTATTAGCGTGTTGGCTGTCAAATTCACGGCGACTTCGACTCTTCAGTTCAAGGCAAGGTAGTTAGAGCAGAAACTTTCAAACGCAAATGAAACTGATAATGACCGTTCAACAGTCGATCTGATATTGTGTAGACACACTTATATCATATGAGTGGTCTCAGGTATATTTTTTGAAGGAGATCCTGTGATTTTTGAAAATTAACACGGAACAGTTCAATCATAAAGGTTCAATTGATCAACTTAAAGCTTTGCATGGTTATTTGGACCAATATTTTAGGAATGTTTTGAGATTTCTATACAAATCTGTGGCGAAATTTTAGAATTATTGGCTTTTAATGACATTTTCGATAGACAGAATTTCGGTTCGAGGTGTTGCGCGTATCCGTGCTCGCTCATCAACGCGTTACTCAGATTCATTGGTTAAAATTTAAATAAATATCTCCTGATAGGCTGAAAAATGAAAACGGTCTTCGATAATTCTGATCAAACTCATATTTTGCATGATCATTAAGACCAATATTGTCTCTTATTTTACAAAATTTCATCCCAATCAGTTAAGAACGTATGAAGTTATTTACATTTTTAATATCTGTCAGTAATGAAGTATCGAAATGAATGTTTTCCAGTGCCAATTGAAAATTGATTCTGATTTGCTTTATGAACCAGGTGCTTAGATGCTATTTTAAAGTTTCGATGAAAAGCATACACTTTTAAGTTGATATCATAATCAATTCCATATGGATGTATATGTTTTCTGTGCGTTGTGTACGCATTTCCGGTTCGAGAATTTGCACGTACCCGTGCTCGCTCATCAACGCGTTACACTGAGCGTTTTCCTAGTATTTGTAATGTGACATGAGTCATTGTGTAAGAGAATACTTCAATATAACTGTTTTTGTTGACATCAGTCAAATGACAATTGAGGCTTGATTACATCAGTCCAAATGTTTATGACGCAACACAGAGAAAATGGACATCGGACATTCTACCTCTGAGGTACAGATATGCATATTATTTGAAAAGCACCTCTTGGAGTTGACTGTCTCGGGAAGAGCTGAAAGTTGTCAGGGAATGTTGAGAACTCTGTTTTAACGGATGAAAAGACAGGGACATTCAGAAGTGTGTCTGTAAACTGTAACCGCCTGGAGACATTGTTTAACATACGTTTGTGAGACAAAGTTTGTTGCAATGAGTTTTATATGAGTTGGTGACTTTACTTTCATGTTGTTGTGAGATTCTGACAAGTCTTTACCTAACCTAACCATTCTCACGTCATATTGAGTTGTTCCCTGCAGTATGGTTTCTATTTTGTTTGCCCTATTCCGATTTGTTCATTTTAGTTAATTATTGATTTATTGTGTTGTACTGTTAATAAAACATGACTATTCTTATATATTTCTATTAATTGCACCACAGATGAGCTCTCTGAACTTTGTGGGTTGAGTGATTTTTCTGTATTTCTACAATAATTAATTTAGGGGAGTTAAAAAATCGTGTTCATTTAAATTAAACTCTTCTTATTGTTAGATGTGTGCCTTGAATTTTAATTATTATGTTTATATAGTGTTTATTTTTTAAAGAACTGAGACGTTACCACAAAATAATTATCATCAAAATCAGCAATAAACACTATTTACGAAATTACGTTTTTATGTTTAATTTCTTATAGAAGGAATTTACGTAATTTTATACAAGCTAGCATAAAATTGTAATCAAAGTATTAGAAGTTTAGATCTACACCATTTCATATTAACTTCAATGTTATTTCTCTTTCCAACATCGAATACTACATTTTTACAAAGGTAAAGTCGAAAAGTAAATTATTTGTTCGTAGTTTGTTATTTTAATAACTAACTTTCAAGCACATTGCAAGTTAAAAACCAAAACTTAATACAAAAAATAAAACACATATAAACTGAACCGAATTATTGATAAAAACTACGACAAACTTTACAAGAAACTAATTCCCCGTCAGCAATAAAACACATAAGATTAAACCAATTATAAATACTGCTAACATTTTCTTTCCTCCAATTACCTTTCGAGTCCCAGAAGGAAAACTCTTCAAAAAACAGTTGACTCTAATATCTTCAAAACGTTTTCTTTCAACTCCGCAAATGCAATATTGAAAAGTTACGAAATGAAACATCACAAGTGGCTTCCTTCTTGAAATCCTCGCAATAATATTGTTTCAAGAACTCTTCGGGTTTTGTTAAGATTAGAGACACATTGGATGGATGAAAGAAAAGCTAATTTGGTTTTGAGATTTTGACTCTTGTATAATTCTTCGCGTCCTATGGTGATGAGATTGTGATAATTCCATCGGGTTTTTGTGCTTAATTAGTGGTAATTTATTGAAGTCTGATTGCAAATGACAGAAGGGCAATCAAGGCGGGATTTAGTCAAGAGATGAGCAGAGATTTATCTGATGTTTCGCAGAATACATATTTATTAACTGAATTGAATTGTTCCTTTTTGAGCTCGTAAAGTTGAGTTAGGATATTTCTAAAATGTTTCTCAAACCCACCCCTAGATTGCTTAAGGTAGAAGTGGGAATAAGTTGAACTGAGGGGAAATAATTTATTTTACAGAATCAAATTACAGAGCTGGCATAAAGACAGATTTTAATTAACAAAAAATAAATTTTTCTTAAGATCCGTGCAATTCTATTTTTTAATTCTTGAATATTTTTTATATGTGAATAATCCAGCCGAAGAGAGGTATTTCCCGAAACACTGTTTTTTATCTGTATTCTTTAACATTACAGGTCAAACGAAATAAAGGATAAAGCAATATTTTCACAAAACCTTAACTCGTATCCTGTTCGTTTGAATGATTTATAGCAAGATCGGTTTCACTGGAAAACTAATTATAGTTTTCACTGTGCTTTACTGATAGATAATCTCAGCGAGAACAACGCGGCAACTCTTTGTATTATTTTAAGATATATTTTTCAATATTTCGACATAAATTCACTACCTATAATTTCTCAATTCACGTAATTAATCCCTCATACTCATGTTTCACGCTGTACATTTACATGGTCATACTTCTCAGTACACGGAATCACAATATGTTCCAGAATTAACACTTTACTCTGTTTGGCTAAAAAGAGGTAATTAGCCAATGCCTGATCAAGTTAAAATTGTATTCGAGAAATGAGAACGCAACTAAAATAAGTTTTTTATACATCAATACAGAAATATCGTTTTTAACTTATTTTTAAGAGTTTGACAACAGTAACCTAACAATCAAGTTATTATTATTCAACATTTTGCCTCTTATTCCGAACATCCAAAGTAGAAATGTAAATCATCCAAATTCACTCAAAACCGCCAAAGCTCGGTGTTTAACGAGTTTTTGCAATCATTTGCACAGAATTATCTAAATCCCTTTTAATTTTTACAACAAACCAATAATTAACAATGAAGTACTTACTTTGAACACCAAGTTTAAAAACAAAACCCAACGTTGCATAGAAACAAAATTAAATCCTAAACCAAATTACCACACGGAAGAAATATTCTTCAATTTCACCAAACAAGAGGTATAAAGTGGGTAATATTAATTCACATTCAATGTGAAATGTTCGAATCTTACAGAAAATCTTCAATTCCTCGACCCGTCTCGTATTAATTAGCATGTAGATTCATGTTGGAACCATTTGACTTGCAAATTAGACGAGCAATGGAGTCACATTACTTAGGCGAAAACGTGTGTAAAAGATAGAATAGCGAACCGATGGCATCACCAATTTCAATCATACAACTAAAAATAATCTCACAAAATAGTTCATAATTTTACTCTGTCTTTGAAATTTGGTTGTAGAAGGAACATCATTCCATCACGTTGATATAAAACCGCTCGAAAGCAGGATTTTCAACGAAAACATTAAAAATCGTGCTTCGGAGTCATTAAATGGTGTATATTTCAGCATTACGGACCCATTTCCATTCCCTTTATACCTGTTTACCCCGGGGTAAATACCTATGATAATATTTCCTAAAATTCCTCATAACTTTTCTACCATTAAAATGATTTATTACTGTAAAATATTTTGCGTAGCGTTTTCTTAACCAGACAACAAATGTATCAACATCACATGTGACTAATCTTGACACAAAGGTTTGAAAAACGTAAACTGCCGTATTTTTTACTTTTACGTAGACTTTGAACATAAAACTTATATTTTATTAGTTGATGTTCACGATTTTAGTTTCTAGTCGAGAAAAAAATTCACACACTGAATTTCTTTAACAGTTCAAAAGTTATGAGGATTTAGGAAGTTTTGATCATAGAGATTTTACTTCGGGAGAGACTGGCTTATCGAATAATTGCTTTTTGTACTGGTGTTGTAAAATAAAATATTCTCAGCTGCTAGATTTGATAAATGTTTAAACTTTCTCAAAACTATAGTTTTTCAGGCTAAATTTTTTCAAATACAATGCATTTGAAATAGTGCAGTCTAAAAAAATATAGTTTTATTTAGACTGCATTTTAAATAAGTATCTACTGTGTAACTGTGTAGTTTGAAATAGTGTAGCCTAAAACAAATTTATTTTTTGAAAGTTTGAACCAATTTTTTTAAGTTTTATATTTCCAAAAAGAAAATTATTTTCTTAAACTTATTCCGATATTCACCCTGAATTCCTATTAAAACTCCATCCGCGCTGCGATTGGCTAACAGGCGCGACGTCTGATTGGCCGACGAGAAGTATTACGTCACCCGACGCGAGAGCAGAGAGACGCGTCCGTCCGCTGAGAGAGTTCGACGTCGACTGACTGGACAGCGTCGCGTCGCGGGCGTCTGGAGCGCGGCGGCGGAGCTGACGGCAGTGGGGCCAAGTTCACGCGCCGGCCAGTTAGCTGACACACAACAGTCTCTAAATGATCGCGCAATACATATGATGGACTGTGAAACATTAGGGTTAGCTCAGAGGTGACGCTCGGAACTTTTATTCCGGAGGTCTGGGGTTCGATTCCCGCGGCCGTCCTTCCTGACTGTTTTTCATGACATTTATTCATTCGCAAGGCAAATGTTAGAAATGTACACTACTAAAAGGCCACGACCGTCTCTTTCCCACCTTCTATCCTCATCATCATCATCATCAATCATCATCATCATCATCATCATCTCCCAATCATCTTTATCATCATTCATCCGTCGCCATTAGCCTAGATGAAGAACACTGCGATGTTAAATATTACTAAAAATAAATTAAAAAATTATATCACACCATCAGTAGTCAGTCCAAGCGATCTCTTTGTCTCACTCTAGTATAATATGACCTCATTTCAATTATTTGTTATGAAACATGACCGGCAATAATTCAAATTTGTTCTCCGATAATTTATTACAAGCCAAGTGTCAATACCTTAATTGCGGCGACAAAACTATAAGGATTTCGGTCTAGGGTTTACGTCTGTAGTTTCTCTCTCTCTCCCTCCCTCCCTCTCTCTCCCCCCCCCCTCTCCCGCCACTCCAACCGCCAAGTAGAAGGTATCAGAGTAAAATACACTATCCATTTGGCAATAATGGGGGTCTTTTTGGAATTATACACACATTAGAAGAAGAAGCAGTGGAAAGAGAAGATTCTGTATTACCCATAGCACGTCTGTACTGGAATACCGGCATTCCTAATGTATATCTTGCCTTTGTATTTACGTAATCTTCACCTAATTGTGTAAACTAGAATGGAAATAAAGAAATACCTATAATTGAATTTGGGGCGTTGAAATAGTCACTTTTAGTGGAAACATTGTCTTATTTTAGGTATGTCGTTCGCGAAGTAACGTTTAAAGTCCAGAGATCTCCTGCAATCAAATTGCTCCATCAATTGGATGCAATAAACTAGTTTAAGAAGTTACATTGTCTGTGTGTTCGTGAAATGATATGTAGTTAATATGAATTTGCTCTGTCAGATGCAGCAAGAAGACTATGTAATGACAGAATTCACATTCAAATTGGAAATACGCTTGAAACTTTTCGTCGATCTTCAAGGCAGCAATTTTATATTAATTAACAATTCTACAAATGGTGGTAGAAGAAGAACATATTTTTTAATAATTTCGCGTTCCTACTTAAATTAGTTTGTATTTAGTAAATACCACACGGTTCTGAAACTAGGTCCCAAATTTTATGATTTAAAACCTCACGGGCCTCCAGATTGCAACATACATATATTTTGTGAACACACGAGAATGTACACTCGGCCAAACAAAACTTGAACGTTGACCAAATTTGAATGACTGCTGGTCATGTCTCTGACCAATCAAAGCTTGTTATTATCATTGAAATGTGAGGTCACCTACAGAGCGAGACAATGAGATCGCTTGGACTGACTTCGGATTGGTGCAATCTAACATTTATCAGTCAATCAAATTTGATCAACGATCAATTTATGTTTGGCCGAGTGTATACATAGTTTTGTCCGTGAAAACTTTTAAACATATGTATCAATATCTGGTACAACTTAATTGAGTATGAAATAAGACTGATGATGTCACCAATTGGGAGAGTTTATAGCATTTAATTTTTCCTTCATCTTTTCATTGCGTGAACATTAGTAAAAGAAACTCGCTCTTGCGTAACGGTCTGCCCAGTCGGGGTGCGCGTTTTTATTTCGCATCATCCCTCTTAAGGGAGAGCAACCATAACCCATTGTATTCTGATTTATTTGAAAAGTTAGTGACTTAATAGGCGAGTGGAGCGAGCGTCTCACTACTTGAAACTTATGGCTCGAATCTGTTTTTTATGTTTATTTGTGTTTTTTGCATTACATTTTAAACGAACTAACGGATCTGGCCAAGTTATTCACAAAAGATGTATTACTGTCCAATGCAGTGTGCTAATGATTTGCATCAAAAAGTTATATTAATTTCATCGGAAAATTGCTTTGTAGTTTATACATAGCTTGTCAATATGAAAGAAACTCAACTCTGTGTGCCAATAAAACTGGAATCGTTTGACCGATCACTACCAAATGTTGCATGGTCATTGGTACTAGCATTATAAGTTTTTTTGACAAATCTGTAATAAACTTCAAGAATCATAGACATATTACTGACATTTTTATGCTTAATTTGAAATATATGTCA
The DNA here is from genome assembly GCA_934045905.1 of Leuctra nigra. NCBI lineage: Eukaryota > Metazoa > Arthropoda > Insecta > Plecoptera > Leuctridae > Leuctra > Leuctra nigra. The sequence continues at coordinate 1,207,662 of OW203771.1, forward strand.
AAATGAACCTATCAAAATATTCAATTTTTTTCATTGCCTCTTTGATGAATGCAAGTAAGATCAAGATCACTTAATCTTTTAGTGGACCTTGAGTAAGATTATCTTCAAAAGGGTTCTCAAGGTCTGTAGATGAGCATATTTGACACACATATTAAATCGCATGCAGTACGAAGGCTCGCTTATCAACGCGTTATACTGAGCGTTTTCTTAGTTTATAATAATGCCATAAACAACACATAAAAAAATTAAAAACTTCTTTTGTCTAGTTTCTGAGATAAATTGAGTTGCCTCGCTCATGTTTCGTGTCATTTTTAGGCTATGAAGAAGATCGAATTTTTTGTATAGAATATTTAAAAAAAATGGAAGACATACGTTCATGCTATCCGATTACATAAAATTGAAAACTCATTATTGGACTGGAGATAAAAACTACAGGACATTAAATTAGTCTTTCAATACAGTTGATATATTGTTTGGAAAACGGTTTTTGACATTGTGATTTCAAGAAAAATATATTTCTAACTTAGATGGAACTCTTTCTGAACATTTGTAGACAAAAGAAACCAATAAATCAATGCAATCAATGTTGAACACATTGAACTGTTTGCGTGGGCAGACTTTCTGAGACATTGATAAACTACACTGTTATGAAGGAAATCAACGTATTAATAATGTTCCACATTGTTCACATCTCGCAAATAATAATGAAGACAACACAACTAAAAGTTCCATCCTAATGTCAATAAGAAAGCGATGTAAAGTCAAAGACAAGGCGCTGATTCAGCAATATTTCCATTGCCAAAGTCTCTCGTACCCTCTCACTCCCTCTCATGCATCAAGCATCGCTTTATCACTCTCCAACTCCCAGTGTGTCTCTTCCTTCTCTCTCCCACTCATGCAAGACGCAATGTTCTATCTCTCTCCCACTTCTAGTGTCTATCATACCCTCTCACTTCCACTTGTGTCATCACGCATAGCTTTATCTCTCTCCCACTCCCAGTGTGTCTCTTCCTTCTCTCTCCCACTCATGCAAGACGCAATGTTCTATCTCTCTCCCACTTCTAGTGTCTATCATACCCTCTCACTTCCACTTGTGTCATCACGCATCTCTTTATCTCACTCCCACTCATGCAACACGCATAGCTCTATCTCTCTCCCACTTCTAGTGTCTATATTCCTTCTCTCTCCCACCCATGCAACACACAATGCTCTATCTCTCTCTTTCTCTGCTGACTCGGCGAGATTCGTCTTGGCCCAATATCTCTGCAAGATGAAACTCCGAGAGAATTACAATATCGTTGTAGACCGTGTTTCTGATCATTTACACCATTGCCATGTTGGATATCGTGAGGTGGAAATGATGCACCAAATGATTAATTAGGCAGAAAAACAAATCAGTACAAATGTATTTTACGCAAATAGATAGGAACAATAATTTGGGAAATGTTTCAAAGGAAACTTTTGATTATTATACTACGAGGAGGGGTCATTAAGTTTGTGGACTCAAAGGGTTATCCTAGAGGTGTGAGTTTCGTGGAGTGCATAGTTCAATTGTGTGACCTATTTTAGGCATATACACCAAGTAATTGTGTTATTATAGGGAAGTTTCGTGAAGATTAGAATTCAGAATAATATTTATTTTATGAAAGTTGAGATGTTGCTGAACACAGATGTGGTATTATTTTTGTTGTTGGACGAATAGTTCTCATGTAATTAATTTACAAAGTTTGATAGATCTCCTCTCATTTAAAAACAGGAAAATTGGCAATGACATCACAGTTTGCTATATTGCCATGGCAACAAGGGAATCCCCATGTCAACACAATGTTCAAGACTTGGAAATGACATCACAGTTCTGATTCTTGTTAAAGGCCGTTTTTCCCGCCAAAAATCGTATGATATTTGAACTCGATTTTTATGAATGAAAATTTAAGATGTCACAGGTAATAAGTGTATTTGTCATTATTATTTGTGTTTATTTATAGAAATTTACTAGAATAAAATTTCATGAGACTTCCCTATTGTATAAGATATCGCCGAAAAAGTAAGTCAACCTCCAAGAACATTTCAATTGACAGAATTGAGTGTTGACCGTCATCAAGTTATTTCAAAATCAATTAAAATTAACCCGCCGTACAAGTTATAAAGATTGCGCCACAATTCGTGAAAGGCAGAACTTTTTTGTGCTTCAAATATTAACATTGACAGCATAGGAAAATGATGCTCTTTCCTTGTGATGGGGCGGGGGAAGTGTAGGTCTAGTCTCTCTAATGTGGATGTTGATGTTTTAATAGCTTATTTCGGACTTCCAACCTCACATGTAAACCCCGAGGTCTCGCGAATGACGTAATAAAATAACACATCGGTCTCCAGAGAAAATCCTTCAATTAGATGTTCACAGTTAGACAGCTTTTCCTCCATGTGTAGGAGTATCAATCATTATCAGTAAGTTTTATTATCATTTGAACAAAAATGATAGGTTCTGAACGAGAAAGATTTTGAGAATGGTTTAGGGAATAACATATTACAGAATATAAAAATACCGAATTTTAATATTTTATCTGACAAAATACCTTTTATATAGGGTCTGTTTTTCAGCTCAATTTTAAACAGCTGATTGCCATCGCAACAACCAAACAAAAAACCAACAAAATATTTCCAAACCATTTTATTTTGTTGCTAATAGTATTATCTACAATATAAGATCAAAAATGTATACCTTACCGACCTAAATTTTATGTAAAATGTTTTCGAAGTTTGAGATTTTTACGTTACTCTTATGGGGGTACGAATTAGTTTTCCTGCATTATTCTTATTTATTTTTTATCCGCACCAACAATTTCTACAGAAAATTATATATATTCTTCGACTTATATTGAATGCATTGAAAACTTAAAATACTCTTGTCATTGACTTAATTTCTGAGATAATGACATTTTAAAAGTTTAACATTTTTGATGTATGGCCATTTAGGTAACATGGGAAAACTGAACTTGTCAAAATCACTGCTATATTCTTAACCCATTTATGCCCAGGGGGTCGAAAACTTCATTATAAAATTCTTCATAATCTCATATCGTATTATTCTCCACATATTACATGTATAAATTCTAAAGTTTAGCCATGCGTTTTCTGAATTAATTTATCTCATGTAATGAATATAGTCAATCAAAGCGATGGTTTATCCTCAACAAAGTTCCCTCATCATTTCCATCTGATTGGTCGCATTGTTGAGGAATGTTGATGAACGAACAGGAATGATATCAGAGACTAACAATGTAATTCGATATCAGAAGGTAGATGTTACGGATTTGTACGGAGGCTCTAAAATAATTGGAAATCCGTTATTGGAAAAACTAATTCGGATTCTGCATGTAGAAGGAGTTTTTAATGGAGTTCTGCACAGAGGTTGGGTTTTGTAAGCTTTGTCCCTCTAATAATATATGCAATTCGATCGATAGCTTAGAGCTAGATGGAAATACAATGCGAACGACTCTATTTAAATGTAACTGATATATTTCACATGCTGATATGATTTAAAAATATTAAAACAGTTAATAACAAATTGTTATATTTCAAATGTATGACAAAACACAACATTTTATAAAAAATTAAAATTTGTATCGGTAAATAGAAAAATTTACTTAAATCATGTTAGAAATTATTATTTTACAAACCGTAAGTTATTGAAATCAAATACAGTTGTGTACGAGTTTAATTTTTTTGTCTGGGGCTTAACGTCGCACTGTTCTGCAGCGAGGCTTATGGTGACGGTGTACGAGTTTAAAACAATCAGTTTTAAAACAATTATCAACTAACTATTATTGCATTATCAGTAATGTAGTTGGTGAGGTTTAACGCAAAAAGGTCTATCGCACACATTTTACGTAAGATGTACTGTAAAAGAAATAACAATAAAATAATACCTGGTCCGTTAGATCCATGTAAACTTTCCATTAAAAACAATGCACTTGTACTTGAAATCTTTCATCATTTCAAAAGCTGAAAGCTCAAAAGCTTCGAAATAAATCTAAATATTTTAAATGTTGTTTTAAAAGAATGCTCTAGATGAAAAACACTTTTAACCCCTTCCATTTGTTCTAGAGAAGTTTGTCAAACCAAGAAGTGACGTCACCATTCTATGACGTCACAACTTGATACGCGAAAGGAAATTTCGAGGGTACATTTTTAAAAAATACCGAATCCATTACTGAAAAGCTTTTAGGATCTACTTTCCCGGAATAAAAATGTCAGAGTTTCGCTTCATGTAAAAATTCACTCAGACCATCTGTTTAGCCACTAATTTTCTTTCAATTCAAAAGTCCGAGTCGTAATAGAAGAGAGAGAGAGAGAGAGAGAGAGAGAGAGAGAGAGAGAGAGAGAGAGAGAGGAGAGAGAGAGAGAGAAGAGAGAGAGAGAGAGAGAGAGAGAGAGAGAGAGAGAGAGAGAGAGAGAGAGAGAGAGAGAGGAGAGAGAGAGAGAGAGAGAGAGAGAGAGAGAGAGGTGCAATCAGGAAAATGATTTTACAATTTACAATATAATTGGCCTATTTCCTGGAATAAAGTTATTGTTGTGGGTTTTGCAAAGAGGAACTTGAAAGAAGACAAGAGAAGTAAAAGCTCCACAATATCCTTTGACGAGCTTTCAATGCTTTCTAGGAAGAATGAAAGCTGGCGGACGTTTGTATTCAGCTTCATGTACTTGGAAATGTGTTACAGAAGGTGATTCAATGAAGAGCTCAGAAGGTTGTTTGTGTAAAAATAGTTCTCCAGGAAAATATATTTCAATAGACTGTGTCCAATCTTCCTTCCGATTGACCGCCAGTGACTTTCTAAGATCAGATGCTCTCTTGGTACACACCGTTCCTTTCAAAAACACAGTAACAAGTGTTATTATATTTCATAGACATTCTATTTTTATTTTATTATATTGATAATATCAAAGCAATATAAAATTAAATAAAGGAAGAAATATCCCAAAGAAAGTGAAAATAATTCGATACTATCAGCTTTCGTGAAACTAAAAAATATTTTACAAAATATGTTGCAAAATATACAGTACATTACATTAGAGACTTTAATAAATCGATATTTCTAAAAACTAATTCCATTAAAAATACAGACTTATTTTAAGAATTAAATTACTTTCTTCGTCAATAAGTATGTCAAACGCGTCCTGGCCAACATGCAAGGACTAATCAAACTTTTACACTTGAGAATTTCCTATAATGAATTAGAAAATAAATTGGACTTAGATATGTCAAAAGGTCAAATATTGACGATTTCTTGATAATAATTCTGTCGCTTTAAGGTGATACAAGCGCTCTGTCGTCCGAGCAAATTGAGAAAGAAACATTATTTCATAAGTGGGTGTAACTTTGATAGGATGTCACATGATCAGTCTGACTAATATGTCGTTATTTTCAAAAGTTTTTGTATTGTAAGGAAATTTTATTATAATATAATCTTGAAATATTTGAAAAATATATATTAAATGTTCATCCCTGCCTTCTTAATGCTTCATTTCCAAGGCCTGTAGATCAGCTGATACTTGCAAACGCATATTAAATCGGATGCAGTACGAAGGCTCGCTCATCAACGCGTTACACTGAGCATTTTCCTAGTTTACATACATTTGAGTCAATCTGCGAATACTGATGTGATTTTTAAAACATCCCCCGAAGATATTCTCTCGTTCACGGTCTACTTGATCCCATCACTGCCCTCTAGTTGATTTCCCGCATCAAGCACTTTTGTTTTCCGAAACCAATGAGCCGGAATGTTGGCTGTGCAATCATTTGCATGCTATTACATCTGTACGCTGCAGCCGCAAGAGTAAATACACATGGACACATTCCACTGTTGTTTGTGTGGACACACTATGACAAGGGGGGGGGGGGGGGATCAATGTTATTGTGCACCATTTCTTGGGGATGATTCAGTTATTTAGCTTCGAAATAGATTTTCAATTTCAGGCGATTCGACCAAACATTTTCAACATTTTTTCTTCGTGTTGTTAAAATTGAATTCACAAAATGTATTAGGGTACTATGTTTCCTGTAAGTTCTAGATAAAAATCTCTATGCTAGCCGGACGTCAATGGGTGGGACGGGGGTGGGAGGGGAGGTGGGGGGGAGGGGGGCACATTATTTTGGCTTTGTATACCTATACCGGGTGGCCCCAATCAAAGTCCAATGTGTGTTTAAACTAGTGACACATCGAACTGTTTGATCAAATCTACTGGTGATGAACGCTTTTTTAATAATCGATTCTGTAAGCAATTTAATAAATATAAATCTGGGAACTAAAGTTCTGCTATCTTGAAGCTGAGCTTAAAAATAAAGAATGCACATGAATTATTTACGAAGGTTTACTTCACGATAATTTCAGATGTGTAATTATCTCCGGTGATCCGTTTTTAACTTCAAGATATTATAAATGTACGGAACATTTTACACAATCGACAGTAGTATGTACCCATAAAAAAACACTCCGTGTAAAAATACCAGCCAAGTCTCTTCAACTATAAAAAAATATAAAAAATCTAAAAATTCAGCACTGAAAAGTAGTGATATCAAAAAATGGGCCAAGTCAAAACTTAATTTGAAAAACAAAAATACACTTAACGCATCGTGTATATAAATAGTAAAGAAGCATATGCAATAATCAAATGTACATAAATATATAATATACCTATAATGCCCTTAAAAACGATGCGCCAAGTATATTTTGGTTTTTCAAATTAAGTTTTGACTTGGCCCATTTTTTGATATCACTACTTTTCAGTGCTGAATTTTTAGATTTTTTATATTTTTTTATAGTTGAAGAGACTTGGCTGGTATTTTTACACGGAGTGTTTTTTTATGGGGATATCACTACTTTTTTTAGTTTATTTACACAACTTGTAACACATTTTGGAGCAACGATGACTAATTCCTTTAAAAAAAAATGCGCCATTTCCAAATTGGTAACTAAACGAAAAATTGTGTTTGGTGCTAAATATATTGTGACGTTTATTTTGAACGTCACATTTTACCGCGCTTTGCTTGAGCACCTAGCCTATCTAGTGCTGCCGCCTAGCGAGATCGTTGGGTACTAAGTACTTATGTCAGATGAAAGTGGGCGAGACTGTCAATAACTGCACGATGTATTTATGACAAGTTTTGATCAGAAACAGGTATTTATTAATAGTTAATGATGTAATGTACTGTTTGATTTGCGCATGTGCAATCAAGGAGCAGTGAGAGCGTTTCCGCAGAGGATTCGTTCTCTTGCTGCGGTGTTCTTGAACTGTGAAGTCGCTTTTAGCTCTCGTGTTTCTTGGATCCGAATCTTGCATTGGTATTGGATTTTGTGATATCGCGAATTGTATTTGTGATATTTATTTCGATTAGGATCAATCTCTTTGTGCTTATGCCTTAACCCAGTTTGGGACGCGTTGAATGTAACTAGTTGTTGCATTACGTAGTGTGGAATTTAAAGTAAAATAGGCGTAGAAACTCGACTTTTAGCAACCACGTTTTTCGTTGCATTGCATTCGAGCTTGGCCAGGTTTGAATGCACGGGGAAGCTGTTTCACAGGCTAAAGACATCGCAGCAAGTAGCATTTGTTTAGACCATAAACCTATCTAAATTTCATGTGTTTCGAATTGTTAAACCTGAAAATTTGAATAAGGTAAGAGGAAGTTCCCATAAATTTAATTATTAAATATGCAGCTTGCTGCCAGACAATTTTGAGGAGAGTGATGGGGCTAGATATTAGTAGTCGCCATTTTGTGTACTAGGTATTTGTAATTGTAACATTTTTGCTAAGAACGAAGTTAGTTCTTATTCTTGCTATTTCTCTGGAATGTTTTATGAGTTGAAGATAATCAGTTTATAATTGTGAGCCTACATTGACTCAGATATCACAGTTGTAATTTCATTCCATCCATTATCTGGACTTTTGTTTCATGAATAGGTATTTAATGACCTTGACCTTGGTTCAATAAATAACTTTTGTTCACTTTGTAATAGAGAGTATTCTTGTATTTTGCATTCCACAATGCCACTGGTTAGGTTCCTAGTTTCCCTACATATGTATTTTTCTATTTCTTCGCTCCGAGTACGAACGTCTGCGACATTCTTCACAGCCAGCTAGCCAGGCCGGGAGAAGTAAAGGATTGCGGGAGGTTAAACCCGTAACAATATGCTTAAGATGATATTCCATGAAGAATTGCTAAAGCATCGTTCCAATCGGCCCAGCCGTTTTCGAGATATGGCATCACTTCCGGTTTTCAAAATGGCGTAAGAAATAACTGCCACCTAGAATTTATTTCTATAAATGTTATGTATCATTATAAGCCTTCTGAATATGTAGTTATTGTAGTAAGAGGTGATTAAAGTATAATTCTTCAATTTTATGACGTCATTTCCGGTTTCGGTAATAGTACATTCTTTTTTGACCATTGGTAATTCATATAAATGACCATCTGAATCATTTGGCGCTGGTTTCATTCCGATCGGTCTAGCCGTTTTCGAGATATGATGTCACTTCCGGTTTCAAAATGGCGGCTTCCGGTTGGTTATATAAAAAGGCACCTCAGACGCCAAAAGTGCACATGTGGTATACATTTCAGATCGATCGGCTCAGCCGTTTAGGCTGCGGCGGTGATAGCGACGTTTCGTGATATCATCAGAATCATCTAAAGAAGATCAAAGTGGTGTAATTTCACTGTTTTCACGGCCCTCTAGCTCGCAAATGGCATAACTTGTTGTTCCCAAATTTGGTATATGGGGTTGGGTGGGCCATAGCTCGAAATTAAGATATTTTGCAACAATGTGAGATTTTCCTATTTTAAGATCCAGTAGGCCGAAAATGCCATGTTGTTGCTTACAGTAAAAGTGTTTGGTCTGCTCCTCAGTTTATTATGCATATACGGTATGTTGAGTGAGTGTGAGCGTACAGTACGACTTGGCTGGGTGGAGCGACCGCTCCACTAGATATTAGGAATAATAATACATCAATTTTCCCCATCAAACAATGTCTGGTTGGGGCTCCATTCTCTATGATCTAGCAGTCAGTTGGCCAATATATTTTAAATAAACGATAACATTTTCTGAATAATTGACCAATTAGATCTCCTCCCCCTATGACGTCATCACAAATTTTACACAAATGACAAATTTTACACTCACATTCTCAGAATAATGTTGAATTCTTACAGAATTTACAAGCTACAAATTGCCATTAATACCTAATGTAATGCATTAAACTATCTACTTGAATATTGTACAGTCTTATTGAACTTGGTAGGTAGGTCTTGTTTTAAGTTGACTAAACTCTCCACTGACAGACGACATTGCCATGTAAAATGCTTTGGCAACATACTTGTCAAAATAAACTTTGTTTAGTTGTACTGGTACATTGATTGATGACATGCTGGAAAATTATAACAATGGTCATTGTTATAATTTTCCAGCATGTCATCAATCATGATTTATACAAGCCTATAATTAAAAATATATTACTGTTTTAAGTGATTATAATAATAGCTGTGAGCTATCTTTCTGAATTTCATTTGTAAGAATGAAAAGAAAATATTTAAGGTGGCTGGATCGATCGATATCATAGTCTCAGATCTTCATAATTTTGTGTGTACTTATTGATAATCATGCCATACACAATCCCTGAAAAAATTAAACACTTCTCGTGTCTAGTTTCTGAGATAATTTGAGTTTTCTACCCCATGTTATCTTATGGCAGCCTAGTAAAATCGTGTCATTTTTTTTAGCTAAAATGGAGTTCTAATCTTTTTGTATCGTTAGATTTTAACAAAAAACTTTTTTTTCTGGTAGACATATGGACATACTATCAGGAAAAAAATTGAAAACAATACCAACGTGTGCTATTTTAAAAGTTATTAACCAAATTCGAAATGATTTCCCTATACCTCCCATGTTAAGTGGCGCGATCACTCGATATGTCTTTTGAGAATTATGAAAACCTTAGCATGGGAGGTATAGGAAATCATTTCGAATTTAGTTAATAACTTTCAAAATAGCACACGTTGGTATTGTTTTAAATTTTTTTCCTGATAGTATGTCCATATGTCTACCAGAAAAAAGTTTTTTTGTTAAAATCTAACGATACAAAAAGATTAGAACTCCATTTTAGCTAAAAAATGACACGATTTTACTTGGATGCCATAAGATAACATGGGGGAGTAAACTTAAATTATCTCAGAAACTAGACACGAGAAGTGTTTAATTTTTTCAGGGATTGTGTATGGCATGTTTATTAATAATCACACACAAAATAATGAAGATCTGAGACTATGATATCGATCGATCCAGCCACCTTAAGTACTCTAGAGATGGTAAAATGTTGTTTTTCATAAGGCAACGCCAACCTTCATCGGCCAATCGTTTCAATTTTTCCTGCTGATCACAGTATTCCCACAAATAAGTGATACGTGATGGAGCCACTTCTGGCAAGATGGCTACTATCAGGTCCACACATTAATTTGTTTGTTTTTACATTTCGTGTTTCCATAAAGCAGTGAAAAAACAAAAAACAAATGAAATTGATATTAAGCTATAAATTTACTTTTTTGGCCATAACAAACAACTATTCGAGAAAATAAGGAACACAACTGACCTCTGGTGGATTTTGTGGTACTCGGTAAATGGCGGCTATCAAGGGCGCATTTGCATAAATATAAATACAAATATTTGATATAGTTGTTTGTTATGGCCAAGAAAGTAATTTTATAGCTTAATATCAATTTCATTTGTTTTTTGTTTTTTCACTGCTTTATGGAAACACAAAATGTAAAAACAAACAAATTAATATGTGGACCTGATAGTAGCCATCTTGCCAGAAGTGGCTCCATCACGTATCACTTATTTGTGGGAATATCAAATATTTGTATTTATATTAATGCAAATGCGCCCTTGATAGCCGCCATTTACCTAGTACCACAAAATCCACCCGAGGTCAGTTGTGTTCCTTATTTTCTCGAATAGTGTGTGCATTATAAAGCGAAGTCTTCGAACCGTTCAAAGAACTGCATTATTTGCTCATCTCCTCCGCTCTCATCTTTCCTCTCGGCCATTTAGCTTCCATCCTGGCTTCGCTCCAGCACTCGGCTAATGCTGAGTCTCGATATCATCGCTTCACACCCCGCCTGCCAAGTCACGTGATGAGATGAAATACCGCCGCATTCTCGACCCAGATCAGAAGCTGCGAGTGCAGCGGGATCACGTGACTCAGTGCACTGGTTAAGTAAGACAAACGTATTTATTAGATAGTATTCGTCCAAAAAAGTGATAAGAGATGGCGCTGCGGACGCTGTGTGATGCCCGCTGAGAGGAGGATTCAGTTCAAAGCCTACTTGGTTTCTTACGGCAAAACATGGTTCAAAATCACGCACCTTGCAGGATATTCAGACCTATGACGTCACTTTCAATATGAAACTAAGTACTTTTATGAATATATGTACAAAAAATAATGTTGGTTTCTTGATTATAAGCCGTTGGTAATTAATAAATGACTTTCAAAATCAAGGGCAACTGTGAAAGGCCGAGAAAGATGACAATTCGTTTTTCAATGATATTATACACCTAGGACACTGTAATTTAAATTTTTAAATGTATTTGAGAGTACAACAGACTACCAAAGGATATTGATACCTAAATTGGTCATTTAAACTCATTAAAACTCATTTAAAGACTGTAATGAGTTCAAGTTCTATGTGACATGTCATCAATGTTTAAAACGCATAATAAGTGATGTATTTGTGAATATTGAAGGTGATGGAAAATGTTATAACAACTGTAATGTAGAATAGCATATATTCTAACTAAAAACATCATAAAAATCTAATTACAGTGTCCTAAGTACCTAATATAAGTGTAAAACGAATTGTCATCTTTCACGACCCCACTTCCCATTAAAAATCAAGTGAATTCAGGTGATAGAGTGCCGTGAATGGTTTGAGTATCCGTTTCCTGTCCTCTCATTGGCTGAAGCCGGCTGAAACATTTCATGTTTGAAACACGATTGCACCTTCATTTGAACTCGGAGAAAAATTCTGAGGTGACAAATCGAACAAGCGTAATGTTTTCTTAATTCCTTATGAACTTGAGGTTTCTATTTATAATAGTGTCGGATGTAGACCTATCTACATTTAGCACGATTCGTATGGGAAATACATTCTGTCCTCCTGTCGGTAGTGTCAACTTCTACCGCTAGAGTTCTCACTGTAGCTTTTTTGGTCGAATAAGAATTCAAAAGATAATTAAAGATAGTATTAAAGTTTATTAGAATGCAAAGAAGTTGCGTCGATGGCCTGCTGAAGACTTATTCTGAAGACAGAATAAGCATAATCAATCAACCACGCTGTGACTTCGACAAAGTATGGCCAGGGATGGGCAAGATACTTAAAAAAAGTATCTTAGATACAAGATACAAGATACTCGATTATTTGCTCTCAAGATACAAGATACAATATACTTTTATGTAAGAGTATCTTAAGATACATTATACTATAGTACCTATCTTGAAGATACTTAAGATACAAGATACTTCAAAACAAAAGGAGAATTAAGATTCGGGAAAAAATATGAGTCAATTCAGAATTTTTTCAACTCTTTTAGGTGATAACATAGTCATACCAAGTATTTATTTTTAATTACCAAAGAAACAAATACAAATTAAAGAATTTCTTCAGAAAGTCCATAGGAAGTTAGATTGAGATCTCATGCTTGCCCAGACACCTAATGTGCCATTCTCAGAAAATCGTCTATAATGAAGTTTCAGGTATTTATTTGCAAAAATATTAGGAATATTTTGACCATTTTTAGTTTAAAAGTATCTTAAGTATCTTGGAAAAATAAGATACTCAAGTTACTTTAAAAATGTATCTTAGATACATTCATAAGATACTTTACTACATAGTATCTAAGATACAGATACTACGATACTATTGTATCTCAAGATACGTATCTAAGATACTTGTATCTTAGATACTGCCCATCCCTGAGTATGGCTGCCCACTTTAAGATGTCAAATGCAAGAAAAGTGGCAACAGGTTATTTAGTTAGTTTATCATTTTTATCCATGGTGTCTAAATGTAACTTTATTATCTTGTTTTTTGATATTTTTAGAATCTTTGTACAATGCGATACCTGAATTAGTCAGTTTATAATTTCTTTTCTTCCATTACATTTTTCAACCGTCCAGAAGAAGTCCTGTGAAACAGGATGAGACATTGTACTATCTAATAATAAATAAGTTTAATAGAAGTTCAAAGAATTGTCTTATTTTATAATTTATCGTGAACTAAGATCTGAATAATTACAATTAGTGCACGGCACGTTGTAAGAGCAATGGAAGAGAGAATGATCGGGGAATTTATACGACTCAAGGTTACAATCAATTCGTATTGATTATGACGCTGGATGTTGAAGAGAGAGGAAGAAGAGTTTGAAGAAATTTTAACCGGAAGAAAAAACACGAGGAGCAACTTGAAGAAAACTACCCTCCAATTGTTGCCCCGCAGGACATTATTTCGGATAAAAACATTTTAAAATCGATTCTGGGATGCTAATCTACTCAAATTACTACAAAAAACTCCCTAGTTTTGCGTTTTTTTAAATTTAGACAATTTTTAAGTGTTTCTCGGACACGAAACTAAGTTTTGAATGTTGAATGGTTGGTCAGCCAGCTCTAGTGGGGAAGGGATAATCCCCCTTCTCCCAACCCCCTTCCTACGCGCCTGGGAAGAAATTATAACCGTCCTGCTGCGAATATTTTTCTGGCAATGGCTTCGTAAATGAGTGAAAAAAAAATGCTGTTCAAAATTCAATTTTAAAATTTTTAGAGTGAAATTCAAATAAATGGCTCATAAACTAAATAACGTTTTCAAATATCTTGCACGATAACTCTTTAGAATAAATAATTTTCGATTACTTATTCGAAATGGAGCGTATTTACTGCTAATTGTATATGCCTCATTTTACTTATTTAATATCTGTCAGAAAACTTCATGTGTTTTACACTTCTATATCAGAATTCTAACTGTTTAAAGTTGAGTTATATCTAAGAGTTTTTGTCACAGTAAAGTTTTCTCCCAGTAACGAAGTATTTGGCAGAAAAGTTCTCGCGGTCCGCGTCCCGGCTAAGAAATAGAACCCTGGTTAGACAATGTATTGTCAGCCCCTGACCCAAAATGTAATGGAAAAAGGGTTATGCTTAAATGAAATGAAAATCTTTGAAATAAGAGGTCACCTACTAAAGTGAGACGAGGAGATCGCTTGGACTGACTTCTGATGGTGCGATTTAACATTCAGTCAATCAGATTTGTTGAAACTTATTTTTTTTGTTTTATCGAGAGTAAATGGGGTAGCTAATAAATCTTTTTTCCGATAAAACCAGTCTTGCTTAAAATCAATAGGCAAGATAACATGACATTAAGAGGCAAACGGAAGCGAACGAGAATCGCACGGTTCGTCAGAGCGTTTTTTTGAAATTTTGTCTTCCCACTTAATAATTTTAAAAAATCAGATAGTAACGACCCATTACAGCCTAAAATACTAAATAATGCCGCAAACTGCAATACTTTATGACCTAAGGTGCGACCTCAATGTGTTAAATACGATTATTTTACTAAAAATATCGTATTTAACACCTTTGAGGTCGCACCAGAGGTCATAATGAACTCCAGTGTGCGGCATTAATTAGTCTATTAGGCTGTTATGGGTCGTTACTATCTGATTTTTTAAAATTATTAAGTGGGAAGACAAAATTTCAAAAAAACGCTCTGACGAACCGTGCGATTCTCGTTCGCTTCCGTTTGCCTCTTAATTAATATATTGTTAAAAAAATTACCTTTGTTTAACCTGTAACTCTAAAAGTACTCACGAACTAAGATTCTTGTCATAAGTTTGAAATGAAAGCTTAGAGAATGAAAAGAACAATGCAAGAGCAGCTGGTATTTTGAACATTGGATATGGAATATTGCTGTTGTGTGATGGATCAAGACATTGGAACAAAGAGTATTGTAAGTCGACGTATTTCAACAAGTTCCTTTGGTTTTATTCTGGACAAATATTTCCAAGTAGCGCAGTGTATTTGCGAAGACTGAAAGGATGTATAAAGGAACGTATATATTTTATTATGACTTGATTTAAAAGCAGGAGGAAAGGATCTATGTAATTGAAAATATCTTCGATGTGAAGTTATCATTTCCACTGCCGCATT
This sequence comes from Leuctra nigra, assembly GCA_934045905.1. Lineage (NCBI taxonomy): Eukaryota > Metazoa > Arthropoda > Insecta > Plecoptera > Leuctridae > Leuctra > Leuctra nigra. The sequence goes on from OW203771.1 coordinate 1,222,905, forward strand.
GCTGTAAAAGATCGAAGGGAATTATTCCTTATTATGACACTATTCATTGACCATTGGTACTTTATCTGTTTATTTGTAATATTTTTGGCTTATGTTTCCATCCCAGTCTTCAAATCAGAACACCAAATAATTATAATTTCTCAAAAACAATTCGCGACGTATTTATGTCAATACACCGAACACATTCAGAATATTTTGTGTCATTATTATTCGGAAAATATTTCATCTACCTTTGACCTTAGCTGGACGTCTTACATAATGCATTAAACTGATATTTTTTGTCTTTGTTTGATGATTGAGACACTCAAGGTTCTTGGAGTGTCTTTTAGTTTTGATCAACAAATAACATTTTAAAAATTACAAAAAATTTTGTGATTTTAAAAGATTGAAATTTTTACACTAGTTAGGTAACTAATAACGTAAATTTAGAAAGACGATACGAACATAATAAAAACAAATATCCCTATTCTAAATAATGCTAAACACATACTGACGTAAAATTGGATGTTATCAAAATTAATTCGTATATTATCCAACCTATGCCATAAATCTATCAATAAATACTCGCGTTTACTCTTGTTTGCATTACTCAGATCAGTAATTTTATTAATTTTATTATTATTATTTTTTTTATTATTTTTTTTAGTTTTATTAATAGTATTAGTTTCATTTATTTGTTGATAATTATTCTGTGTTGTTAAACAACTTTTATTGGAAGCCAGAGTCTTTTATTTCAATACCGAGTATTTTACATGAACTGAAACGATCCAATTTAAATAATTGTAGTATTATCCTAAAGACAAGGAAAATTCAAAATTCAGTTGATAATAATAAATAAATGTGATATTTATTTTTGCTAAAACATAGGTACAAATTATTACAAAATAGACACAACAAACTGTGACATCAGGCTTGTCCCCCTCCCCCTGTCACAGATTGTCACAGTATGACAGACACCCCCTGAGGCGTGACACACTTTATGAACAGACCCATTCGTATGGAAAACAATAAAACTAGCTTAATACTTACCTTTTTCATCTCTTAACCTTAATACCTATGACTCAACAGTTCGATATAAAGTAGCTTATATTCTTGACTTATAATCACAAAATCGACTAAAACTACTGCTATTTATTGTACAGATCCATGAAAAGCTGAGTGAATTGTGATTTGTCTCGACTTCTAGGGATTTATTCTTCTCTGCAGAAGCAATTGATAAATCAGGGAGGAGTTTTGAGGATATAAAATCCATTTACTCTCTGAGGATATTTCCAGAGTACAAGCTGCAAATAGAACAAAACATCAATATAAATCAATGCTAGCGCATTGGCTTGCCATTTGTGTATGAAAATTTTATTTTTCCGTGGAGGGAAACAAGACTATGCAAAAAAATATTCTATTCTGTCAATGAAATAATATCACATAATTTATATTAGAAACTATAAATATATAAATACAAATTATTGTGAGGGAGGGTATCACCAACGTTGAATTAAGAAGGATTAACTAAATATTAGACTAAATCAGCCAATCAGATATTTAACAAATGAATTAAACAGTTGAATTTAATTCAAAAGTTAGCTAAACCGGCAGAATACTTTGGAAAGAACGGGGTTTCTAAAACTAGTAAAGTTTGAGCCAATTCATTATTTTTTGAAGTCGTAAATTAGGATATGTAATCAAGCGAGTGGTACAAGCGTCTCCACTTGAAACTTATGCTTCGATCGAATCTCTGCTTTTTTTGTTTCATCGGAAACTTGATTTTTAGTTTGTACTTAACTTGACAATATGAAAGAAACTCAACTCTTTGTGTGCCAATAAAACTGGAATCCTTTGAGCGGTCATCACCAAATTTTGCATGGCGATTGGCACCAGCATTATAAGTATTTTTGAGAAATAATTGTAATGAACTTTAAGAGTAATTGACATTTTACTGACATTTGTATGTTATATTTTAAATATTTCTCAAAATCTACCTGTCACTTTTTTCATCATTTCCACTTAGGCTTTTCAATGCCTCGCTAACTTTTAAACAGTCAATTAGGACTATATTACCATGGTAACAACCAAAGACAATTCTTAAATGACTGTTTAAAACTTAACTACTGGTTTAGCAAACTAACAAAGGCACGCTCATCAACGCGTTACACCGAGCGTTTTCCTAGTGCTAATTATAGTAATTATTAAAATTGTGCTAAATTGCAAACTGAACTAGCTTTATTGTATATTGTATATCCCTATTGTATGAAATATACCTTTCTTACCCTACTCTTCATTTCCTTCCACAACAGATCATAAAAAAGCTCAATTCCATATTTCACCTGTAATTCCCAACCATTGCACAGCCCACTACAATAAGAACACTGCTAATGCACAGACAACACGGGCCATTAACCCTGCAATACTTCAGCACCAAGTGTGTGTTTATACGCCGCGTGTAAAGTAGTCCCTGCTACATGGCGATGTATCACTCCGCCTTAGTCCGGGTTGTAGATCACCTGGAGTGCCGTGTTCGACCAGACACGATGAATCTTTAACGTGGTGAGAGGAGAATGGGGATTAGTTGGAGTTACTTTGTACTTGGAACAGAACTTTAGCGATAGGTCGGTGAATTAATTTGTGTAATGTTAAGGTGGGGCAAGCGCTCGGCCGTTTTGGCAAACTGAGAGAGAAAATTGTTTCATAAGTGGGTGTAACTTTGATAGGATGTTCACATGATCAGTCTGATTGTATATTGGTAGCACTTTTTCATTTTTGTCTAATGTCTTGTTAATTAGGCGCCAGTTATTGAACAAGACCGTGGAAAACTATGAAATTTCCGATATGATTGGAGACCAAACCCGCTAACCAATTGACCTAAAATTTTAATCATGATTAGATAAAAGACAACTTTTGGTTATCACTTGGCACATTTTTTAAATTTAAATTTCATACGGCACCCAGAGAGACAAGAAAATATAAAAAATTTCACCAAAAATCAACTAATTATTACTAATTAACAAAGTAAAAAATGTACCAGTTAATAGCCCTAAGTTTGTCTTTTATATATAATCACGATTAATATTTCAAATAATTTCGTCAACCCATTTTGTCTCCAATAATGTTCCTGCAACAAGCGGCCAAATTGCTCGCAGTTGCACCTGTACCTGAGAGGTAGAAGGTCGGAAGTCCATTTTCTCGATTTGTGTTGACACTTTTGGAATGATGTAATAAAACTCGAGCCATTTGACTGATGCCAACAAATACAGTTATATTGAAGTATTCTCTTACACACTGACTCATGTCACCATTACAAATATGATTGGATGAAGAAAGAATTACTGGTTTATGAGCTAACCTCAAGAATCATTAAGTTGACATCTTATACCTTCTTACTTTCCACAAACAAGTGGATGCGGGACATGGGATGCGGGACATGTTGAATCGTTTTTATTTTTGAAACGGGAATTCTTGTAAAATAGCATTGCATTCGTATTATCAATCATGAGTCAAAAGAAAATCAGTAAATCTAGTATTAAAAATGCTATCTAGTATGTTTACTTTTTAATAATCAGGGGATTTTGCCCAAAACTATAACGATAGGTACCTTTAATATGAGTTACATATTTGCAGAGCCAGTTGTTTGTGGTGATAAAAAAAGCCAAAATTCGTTTCCAACATTCTGAAAGTGGTGAATTGGTGGTGATAATTATGTAAATTTTCGCGATTGGTGGTGAAATGGAAAAAAAAAGATTTTTATAAGAATAAGTGTGAAATATGACGCGCGAGCGAGCCGCAATACTACCAACCCCCCTCTCACTAGCGAGACTCGGCGCGTGCGCATGCGCACCCCTGTTCAAGGTCATGTAGAAGCGTCATTCCATGCTCAGCAGCCAACCAGCTGGCACCCCCATACACTCTTTGGCTGGCACTGACAGCTGGCTTACGAAGAAAACAGTGTGATTCTTTCTATTTCGTGGTACTTTTGACACAGATCGAGGAAATTTTCGTAAAATATATACATGGACTCGGGAAATGTTGCAAAACACGTAGGTTTGGGACAAAATCGCGTGAAATCGCGAGAATTCGTCGATATCGCGTCAAATCACAAATTTCGCGAGAGAAAGATACATATATTTGGAATCAGGAGTGTATGAAACGTAAAGATATTTCAGAAAATTCATGTTTCTAAACATTTCGCGTTTATCGTGGAAACCATAAACAACTGGCCCTGCATATTTGTCTTCTTCATCATCTCAGAAGCTTTATAATAATCAAGCTCACTCCACTCATTATACCACCCACTGGAGTTCATCACGACCTCAGGTATGATTAAGTTCGTAATTCAGTGCTGAATTATGAGATTCTTTATATTTTTCTTGTATTTTGCGAGATTTGTTTTTCTCTTTTTACGGAGTGTATTTATGTTCGTATGATTCAATGAATAATCTCTCATTATCATTTGGTTTATGAACTAATCAAATGAGAGTTCCATGTTATCTGCTGTATGTGAGAGAGATAGTACTGAGTGTTATAAATACTGAGTGCAAAGTGTCTCATTGAGAATGAGAGACAGAGACAATCTGTTGTTTCTATTCAATAACTACATATTTCAATCAACACATTCAGGTCACGTGACAGTTCATTGCGTGTGAAGTTACCAATAATTCACTTCATTCAAGGTAAAGTTTATACTTTGAATTAATTTATGGTTCCAAAGGAATCATAGTTTTATCTTTTAACAGTTGTAGAGCGCACCACCATCTGTAGAAGACGGTTTGAATTTTTATAAGATAATTTGATAATAAAAAGGTTATTTAACTTGCTGGTGTGGAAGATAATCCAATTGTTATCTGGTCTAGCCAGGAGCGAAGGCGGTTTTTGGCGACAGAAGAAGATTATTTCGAATGATTGCGAACAAAGAATACCTACAATGTTTATTACAATTATTGTCAAACATATAAACAGATTTAGAGTGATTGAGCGAATAACAGATATTAATTGAATTTAACTTAGTGGCTACAGTAAAGCTAACTAAATATCTAGGTCCCAAGGTATTGCAACCAATGTGAATAAACGTTTCCTCTTGGTAATACAATCATTGAAGAGAAATTAAAACTAGTTTGGAAACTGTAATACCAATCTAAATATAAGGGCCCCAAGGTAAACAACCAATCTGATAGTTTGTAACGGTGTCTGAGAGAAACTAAAATGCAGGCTCCCAAGGTAATTAAACCAACCTGAATATTAAAATATGACATCATTTGACAAGAATACCGTTTTACCGCCTAAACGTATTCTAAATTTAAATGTCATATTGATGAATTAAAATGTACACTTTTGAGTAAGACATGATCACCGCTCCATGCGCACAAAATCGGCGCCGTTCCAATTCAAATCCCCGCGCATGCTCTGTTCGAATGTCCATGCCCACACCTTGGATTCTCACAGTGTTTGTTCGGGCCGTGTCGAGTGCAGATGCATGAGTCATTGGGTTGTATTTAGCAGTCACATTCATACAGTCAGTGTAGAAGAAGTATAACTTTTACACACTGTGTAAGAAAACAAGTTGGTTTCAAGTGAAGTGCAATAGGTAATATTTAACTACTCCATAAGGGTCAACTTTTCAATTCTCTGCTAAAACCTAAATGATGAAATGTCATTGGTTGTTGCCAAGGAAATATAGTCCCAATCAACTGTTTAAAATTTAGCAGAGTATTAAAAAGCAACCTTAAAAAAACTACTTGAAAAAATCCAGCCAAGTCACTACAACTAAAAATTTAATAGAATCAAAAGTTCAGCACTCAAAAGTAAAAAAAAATCGGTCAAATTACAAAACGTACTTGCTCACCGTGAATAAAATAATAATAGTAGAATGTTCTACCAGAAATAAACTCTCTATACTCATAATACATTAAAAACGATTTAACATTTTGCGTGTGGTTTTGTTTAGTGGCTTGAGATTTAAATTTGTTTGATTTTAGGGAAAGAAGAAATGGTTGACGAACAGAAGAAGAATATAGAAGTGCTCAAAGAGGATAAGAATTTGGTAAATATTATATTAAACTGATTTGATTACACTGTTTGTAGCAAACAGATCTACGAAGAAGGCGAAATTTACAGGTCAAAGCTCAGGATAAAATACTAATTTTATTGGAATGGAATGTTAAAAGTACAGTTGCGATAAAAATACAGTGGTGGGAATGTTCAAATAAAAGAGAAAAATAAATATAGAAGGTAGTCTAGAATTCAGCCTTCACTAATTTTATGTTAAAAAACAACCATTGCTATTCAAGATAATCGGCATAGAAATTGTTGTCGAAGTAATTACCTACTTACAATAAGACTAGCTATTGATTCAAAATCAAGCATACATCATCAATGGATGCAATTTTCAGATTGTTTTTTTCTTTGCTAATAAGAAAAAATGTATAGATACGTTAAGAAGATAATTAAATACGAGGGCTGTTCAAAAAATACGCGGACTGATATAATTGCGCAGCAATGGAGCGTAGGAGAGCAGTGCGGTTGGCAGCATTGTTTAGCATGACTCTTCCTGAGCACAACTGTTTTTCAGATTTTCGATAACCTTCTTTATTGTAAAGTTACAGCTGTTTTGGTGAAACAAGATTTTTGTGTTCGTCTAATTTGTGGTAATTTGTGAAATTTATCAAAAAGAAGGTCTCTTCAGAGGGTCTCTTCAGTTTTGGGGTTTTTAGGGACGTCTTTTCTCCAGTAATGACACGTTCCAAAACGTTTTTCTCGTCATTTGCCACTTCAAGAAGTTCCGAATTACCATGTCAACAAATTTTAACTGGAAATTGCAGATGAGACGAGTGGCTGAAATGTTTGTTCCGAGACTTTTGACCGAGAAAAGAAAACACCGGGCTTTGGTTTGTCAGCAACTTCTTGAAATGGCAAAATTACAATGAAAACTTTTTGGAACGTGTCATTACTGGAGACGAGACGTCCCCAAAACCTCCAAAACTTCAGAAACCCTCTGAAGAGACCTTCTTTTTGATACATTGCACAAATTATCACAAATTGGACGAACACAAAAACCTTGTTTCACCATAACAGCTGTAACTTTACAATAAAGAAGGTTATCGAAAATCTAAAAAAAACAGTGCTGCTCAGGAAGAGTCATGCTAAACAATGCTGCCAACCGCACTGCTCTCCTACACTCCATTGCCGCGCAATTAAATCGGTCCGCGTATTTTTTGAACAGCCCTCGTATATGTAATCGTGATACAAATGTACTCTTTATCAGAATGTAGCCAACTGTATCTTAAATTTAAACAAAGTCAACATTGCTCTGAATAGATCGAACCAAATACGAGTACATGATAACACAAAATAATGGTATTTCGGAAAAAGGGTTGACTTATGGTGTAGTTAATGGTTAAGTGGCTAAAAACTGTTATGAAGGTGGACACGACTTTCGACTCTCAATTGACATTTTTCAATTTCAGTAAGAATTCAGAACTACAACAGAACGAATGGAAGAAGAACTGCGAGGTTTGAAGCCAGAAGACCACAAGAACCTCATGTTCTTGGCAGCCCGAGAAGGCCGTGTGGAAGATCTGAAGTACTTGACAGAGCAACGCGGACTGCCAATGTCAGTGAGGAACGAGAACGGTGAGAACATCCTCTACTTGGGAGTACAAAGTGGTTCCAGAGAAATCACAACATACATCATGCAGCGAGGCGCCGAGCTCAAACTAAATGACGAAGAACGCAATAAACTAATGTTACTAGCATGCGAACGTGGCGATCTAAACGTCATCAAATACCTTCATCTACAAGGCGTAGCACTAACTGTGTCAAACGGCAGGGCCACACCAGTATACATCTTTGCCATGCACGGCCATGTCGAAGCATTGAAGTACTTCAGTTCAATCGGCGAAGACCTGACTGCTCAGGACAAGTTCGGGTTCACTCCAATGCACTACGCAAGTGAATACGGTCAACTAGATGTCATAAGATATTTGTACGAACAAGGAGTTGACGTCTCGGTGAAGGGCTATGAGGGTTGGACGCCGTTGCACAGTGCAAGTGGGAATCGCAGACCGGAAGCTGTTAGACTGTTGCTGGAGCTCGGTGCTGATGCTAAAGTGAGACATGATAGAGGGTGTCGACCTGTTGACTTTGCTGACAGGCTGAGCGAGGATTCGAAACAACGGGATGAAATCATAGCGTGTTTAACTCCGTTATCTTAGTCGCGTGACATGTGAAGACACGCTCTTAAGAGTCGGCTGTACCAAGCTAAACATTGTGATAGTATTTCCTAACTTTTGAACCATTAAAATCATGAAAAATGTGAACACTAAGTAGTGTAGCTAATATTTTAGTCGAAACACGAATTTTTTACGACAGTATTTGTGCCCAAACTCGAGGAAATTACTCTATTTTTCAGATTTTTTACGAGTTTGGGCACAAATAAGGTATTTGTAATGTTGTGTTTACATGGCGAAGGTAGGCTAAAACATTAGCTACACTCATTAGTTTTTCACATCTTTTACAATTTCAATTCTTCTAAAGTTCTAAATAGTTCCAAATTCAAAGTTCTAAATTAGTCGACAAAACGAGTTCTCGACGCCATTTTGCCGCGTTTCAGTGTGTCTGTCAGTGCGATCAACATGGCGTTGTTAATTCGCGTCAACATACAGTTCGTTTTCCTATGTTTGAACTCTCTACAGACCGAGACACCGTCAGTTGTTCTGTTAGGCCGAGAAAGACAACATTGCAAGGTGAGCGCGCAATGAAGTCTTTCTCGGCCTAGCAGAACAACTGACTGTGGCTCCATCTGGTGAGAGTTATACAGTTAAAAAAAACACAGACTGTAGAGGTTTGTCACACGATTCACGTTGATGGAAGAAAGCCTGGAGTCCATCTGTGCAATGATCCTCTGCAGATTCTCATTTCAACATGAAGGTGGTTTCAAAAACCTGTTGAAGCCGGTGTTATCCTCACAGGAGTTGTGAACATTTTATTTAATACCATGTTATATTACCTAACTCACCCATTGTGTATTGTATAATTGTTTTCATTTTGTTTAGATTTTGATTGTTTTGGTGCTTCAGGAAATAAATCACAAAACTTAAATCGACTAATAGCTTGGATGATTCTTAAACCTGTACTTAATTCCTAATCTTGAATCGAAATAAAAAATGTAAATATAAAAATCTTTGGAATTCAGCATCTGAATAAATATTTATTAAAATATTGTTGTCATAATTTTTGTACTAAATACAATGAGTTCATTGTGATTTTACTCATTTATTCAGACCTACTTAGTTCCCATTGATATTACAAAACAGAACCGGCGTTTTTTTCAAGGACAAACCGATATCATTTATGAATTGATGGGCAAATGAAGTAATTTCATTTTCCCATTCCTAGTTCTGTTTCACTTTAAAATGTCCATGAGGATGGATAAATTAGAAAACCAGCGAAAACTTGTTTGGCTTTTTATACTGCAGAACTTGACAAACAGATGATGTTCAAAACGCACCAAAATGCACTTAGTTTATGTTTACAACTTTCTTCGGGGTAAAGCTCGCCGGACGCGAATATTTACCTCGAAAAGACTTTGTAAATGGAAATTTTTTTTTTTTTATAAAATTCCAGTTTTAACATTTTTGAAGTTAAATAAATGGTTGATCCAACTAGATTATGTTTTCAAATGTCATTCACGATAGTTCTGGGATGAAATTGGGGTCGTGAAAACCCTATAGAGTAAAAAAAATTTCGATTTTTTAATTCTAAATAGAGCACATTTACTTTAATATATCCTTCATTTTTACTGATGTAAATGCTGTCAGAACACAGTATACTACACTTCTAAATCAGAGTTCTATTTGTATAAATACGTAAGTTATTAGAGTTTTTGTCACAGTCAATTTACGTCCCATTTACGAAGTTTTTGCTAGACAAATTCTCGCACCCCGGACTCGCATGTGCTGGATAGGTGCCTCCCTTAGGTGCCTCCCCTTGGGTGCCTCCCCACATACTTCGCATTTTGCCCTCCTATGCACCCCCATGACTGCCAAGTCAAGTCAAGTTAGATGCAAAACCCAACAACAGTCATCGGTCCACGGTTTGAAAGGAAAGTCTTTCTTTCTTGCACTTGACGACAGGGGCGTCGACTTTTGTAAAATCCTATGGGTGCCCGACAGGCGCGTAGGAACGGTTTTCCATCACGATCATGGGGGGGGGGGGGGGGCTGACATATCTGGATGATGGTCATAGAGACGAAGCCCAGTTCGAGCCCCGCAGTGCGTTTTATAGAATCTAAACAAATTATAATTGTTTCTGAGACTCTAAACTGCACAAATGCACAAACTGAATCGATCAAGACTCCAGTTGATGTCCCGCATATCATCGCTAGGATAATCCTAGTTATCTGTAAAACCTTTCAAGGCAGATAAGATTAAAAAACCGTTGCCATTGGCCTAGCTGCTGAACAGACACTACTAATAAAATAAAATTAAACAATTATGTGATTAGAATAGAAGAGATAACTTCAAGAATACCGATCGGCTGCAATATGACTAGTAGTACATAATCAATATGAAGTATTCAGAATGTCAAATAGGTCAAAAAATATTCAGGACGATAAATCTGGATGACGTGAAAAAGTACAAGTGGGTTGTAGAATCACTTTCAGAATAAGGAAGAGTACATCACTTTACTGACGGCTGTCCTTTTTAAAAAAAAGGTTGACGACTTGGATCCAGCGTATTATACAATTAAAATTATTAACTTTAAATTATTAATTAAAAATCTATTATAAGCTAAAATAGGAACAATGAAAATTAAAAATTAGTTTGGCTTTAAAAATGATTATGAAGGATGGCAATTGATGATTTCAAAATAATGGGAACAATGATGTCTAAAACCTCCTATACCTCCTATATTTCTTCATGTGCAATAGTTTAGCCTATTGAGTGTTTTATGGTTATAGTAATGTGGTATTACTTACCCAATAATAGTTTAATCAATATGTACTAAGTAGAATTAATCCCTATTCTAAGAAACACTTATAATCCCATAATCCCAATCATGTGATGCGAAGAGTACTCGAGTGTTGTATAAGACTGAGTGAGAAGCCACATATCAGTTAGAGAAGGAGGGAGCGAGACAACCAACTGCTGTTTCTATTCAATTATTTCAATCAACGCATCAAGTCGTACGTCAGTTCATTGCGTGTGAAGTTAGCAACACTTCACTTCATTCAAGGTAAAGCTTACTCATAACCAGGAGGAAAATTCTTGTTATTATTTCATTAACAACGACATAACCTTATTTTTAAACATTCAAACTATTGAATATGTGACAAATAGTTTCCGAAACTTTCTTGAGACGAGCCAAAAAAATGATCAACAATTTATAAAAACAAAATTAGTGCTCAAACTGACTCAAAAGTAAACATATTATTTGTAATTGTGACTTCAATTAGAGTTATGGTTAAGATATTTTTTTTAGATCGACCCAAAGATAGAAAAAATGATCGAGAATTTTATTCACATTCAGAGTCTTTTGAATGTATGATAAGTTATGATAAAAATTATGAACTATTATCTCAAGAATTCACTTCGAGTTCACTGACTATTCAATTCACTGATAAGTTGACTGATAAGACTGATATCTCGATAGTTTCACATGAATGACATTTTAATTACACATCTCTAACAGAAAATTAACACATATTTGGTTTGAAATATGATTTTTACTGAATCCCTCAGTTAGGTGAATGTTAATAAATACCAACTGCAATGTGAAAAGATTTTCCTCGAGTGGGACTCGAACCCACGACCTTCCGATATCCAGTCAGATGCTCTACCAGCTGAGCTATCGAGGCAGTTCACAGTGCAGCGGCTGTGTTCCAATATAAGCTGCGTTAGCAACTTACCGATATCGGAAGGTCGTGGGTTCGAGTCCCACTCGAGGAAAATCTTTTCACATTGCAGTTGGTATTTATTAACATTCACCTAACTGAGGGATTCAGTAAAAATCATATTTCATACATATGCGCACTCATCTGCTTATGAGAATACCAAGTCGAATGAAATTAGTCAGTTGTCAAACGTGGATGAAATTCACGGTCTTCTGACCCTATTTTCAAAATCGGTAAGTTGCTAACGCAGCTTATATTGGAACACAGCCGCTGCACTGTGAACTGCCTCGATAGCTCAGCTGGTAGAGCATCTGACTGGATATCGGAAGGTCGTGGGTTCGAGTCCCACTCGAGGAAAATCTTTTCACATTGCAGTTGGTATTTATTAACATTCACCTAACTGAGGGATTCAGTAAAAATCATATTTCATACATATGCGCACTCATCTGCTTATGAGAATACCAAGTCGAATGAAATTAGTCAGTTGTCAAACGTGGATGAAATTCACGGTCTTCTGACCCTATTTTCAAAATCGGTAAGTTGCTAACGCAGCTTATATTGGAACACAGCCGCTGCACTGTGAACTGCCTCGATAGCTCAGCTGGTAGAGCATCTGACTGGATATCGGAAGGTCGTGGGTTCGAGTCCCACTCGAGGAAAATCTTTTCACATTGCAGTTGGTATTTATTAACATTCACCTAACTGAGGGATTCAGTAAAAATCATATTTCATACATATGCGCACTCATCTGCTTATGAGAATACCAAGTCGAATGAAATTAGTCAGTTGTCAAACGTGGATGAAATTCACGGTCTTCTGACCCTATTTTCAAAATCGGTAAGTTGCTAACGCAGCTTATATTGGAACACAGCCGCTGCACTGTGAACTGCCTCGATAGCTCAGCTGGTAGAGCATCTGACTGGATATCGGAAGGTCGTGGGTTCGAGTCCCACTCGAGGAAAATCTTTTCACATTGCAGTTGGTATTTATTAACATTCACCTAACTGAGGGATTCAGTAAAAATCATATTTCATACATATGCGCACTCATCTGCTTATGAGAATACCAAGTCGAATGAAATTAGTCAGTTGTCAAACGTGGATGAAATTCACGGTCTTCTGACCCTATTTTCAAAATCGGTAAGTTGCTAACGCAGCTTATATTGGAACACAGCCGCTGTACTGTGAACTGCCTCGATAGCTCAGCTGGTAGAGCATCTGACTGGATATCGGAAGGTCGTGGGTTCGAGTCCCACTCGAGGAAAATCTTTTCACATTGCAGTTGGTATTTATTAACATTCACCTAACTGAGGGATTCAGTAAAAATCATATTTCATACATATGCGCACTCATCTGCTTATGAGAATACCAAGTCGAATGAAATTAGTCAGTTGTCAAACGTGGATGGAATTCACGGTCTTCTGACCCTATTTTCAAAATCGGTAAGTTGCTAACGCAGCTTATATTGGAACACAGCCGCTGCACTGTGAACTGCCTCGATAGCTCAGCTGGTAGAGCATCTGACTGGATATCGGAAGGTCGTGGGTTCGAGTCCCACTCGAGGAAAATCTTTTCACATTGCAGTTGGTATTTATTAACATTCACCTAACTGAGGGATTCAGTAAAAATCATATTTCATACATATGCGCACTCATCTGCTTATGAGAATACCAAGTCGAATGAAATTAGTCAGTTGTCAAACGTGGATGAAATTCACGGTCTTCTGACCCTATTTTCAAAATCGGTAAGTTGCTAACGCAGCTTATATTGGAACACAGCCGCTGCACTGTGAACTGCCTCGATAGCTCAGCTGGTAGAGCATCTGACTGGATATCGGAAGGTCGTGGGTTCGAGTCCCACTCGAGGAAAATCTTTTCACATTGCAGTTGGTATTTATTAACATATTTGGTTATTTGTGGCAAAATGCTTTTGGTCTAACGGATTAGTGGATTCAGTTTGTTTTCTCTTTTGTTTGAATATAAGAAAATAAGAAATGGATATTGATCATACTGATAAGTTTACGACGAACGTAAAATTGTTGAAGGAAGGCCAGAAGAAGCTGGAGAAACGATTGGAAAACGTCACTTTCTATGAAGAACAGAACCGTTGTGACGATGATGTACTGATGCCCTCTACAGGTGGCAGAACTGTAAGTGTTCAGGAGTGTTAAGAGAATCATAGCTTTAGCATTATTTTTTAATTCTCAGAAAGGGTGAAAACTTTTTATCAGGTAGCCCATCTGTTAGAGAAAAGTATATACTATCTATATATACTATCTAAACAAAGTGCAATAGACATTTTAACAGTAATTTGAGTAACAATTTATTGACAAAAGTACTTTTTTAAGAGACGATTTTTGAATGTTTAGGACAGTCAGTTAGATCGATATTAGGTCACAATTAGGGGTTTGAGTGTAGAGCTGTAAAAATTTCACCATATACTCAGCAAAACTAGCTTATCAACATAGGCTACGGTGCAAATCAAATTTGTTCATATTTTGAGGGGCAGGGGGGGGGGTCAAATTTAGATCTAGTGGAGCGGTCGCTCCACCCAGCCAAGTCGTACCGTACACCCTCAGTCACTCAACATACCGTAAATGCCTAAAAACTGAGGAGCAGACCAAACACTTTTACTGTAACCAATAACATGGCATTTTCGGCCTACTGGATCTCAAAATAGGGAAATCTCACATTGTTGCGAAACATCTTAATTTTGAGCTATGGCCCACCTGACAACATATACCAAATTTTATAACAATAGGTTATTCCATTTGCGAGCTAGAGGGCTGAGAAAACAGTGAAATTACACCACTTTGATCTTTAGATGATGATGATGATAATAATGATATCAGGAAACACAGCAATCACCGCCACAGCCTAAACGGCTGAACCGATCGATCTGAAATTTTTACCACATGTGCACTTTTGTCGTCTGACGTGTCTTTTTATAAAACCAACCGGAAGCCGCCATTTTGAAACCGGAAGTGACGTAATATCTCGAAAATGGCTAAAATGATCGGAATAAAACTAGCACCAAACGATTCAGACGGCCATCTTTATGAAATATCAGTAGTGAAACTAAAGTTTTCTAATTACTGAAACCGGAAATGACGTCATATTTATGCGAAATCTGCCTAAATTCACTTCCCCTTTATATAAAAATCTATAAATATCTATTCAGAAGGCATAATGATACATAACATTTATAGAAATAAATTATTCTATGTGGCAGTAATATCAGCCGCCATTTTGAAAACCGGAAGTGATGCCATAGCTCGAAAACGGCTGGACCGATTGGAACGAAGCTTTCGCTATTCTTCATGGAATATCATTTTAAGCTTATACTTAGAACCAAACAACATTAATTTTCTTAGTAACCAATTCGTAAATGGCATATTTTTATAAAGGAATTGGTTAATCTCAATATTGCTCAACTATGTCTTACAAGTTGTGTAAATAAACTAAAAAAAATAGTGATTTCCCCATAAAAAAACACCAAGTCTCTTCAACTATAAAAAAATATAAGACATCTAAAAATTCAGCACTGAAAAGTAGTGATATCAAAAAATGGGCCAAGTCAAAACTTTATTTTAAAAACCAATATATACTTGGCGCATCGTTTTTTACGGCATTATAGGGTAGGTAGATTTTATGATTTACACATCTGGCATATACTTCTAAACTATCTATAGGATGCACGATGCGCCAAGTATATTTTGGTTTTTAAAATTAAGTTTTGACTTGGCCCATTTTTTGATATCACTACTTTTCAGTGCTGAATTTTTAGATTTCTTATATTTTTTTATAGTTGAAGAGACTTGGCTGGTATTTTTACACGGAGTGTTTTTATGGGGTTAACAATACGAGAATAAAAATAGTGGAGTTAATGATAAAACTTTCACAAAATGCACTTTAAAACAATCTTATAATATTAGGACTTTGCGTATGATTATATTTTTAAATATTTTGAAGGGAAGGGGGGTGGGGGGGGGGGGGGTAAACGGTAATTTTAATTGTTTGCTTACAAATGAGGGGTTTGATGATAAACATGTAAAAATGTAACCACATACTCAGCAAAACTAACTTATCAACATAGGCTACGGTGCATATCAAATTATTTTTACATATTTTTGGGGGCAGGGTGTGTCAAATTTTGATTCTCAATATAAGAATAAAAATGGCGGTACTGGTGATAGAAAAAAATGTTATATAAAACCATCTTCTGTGATGTTATTATGTGGCCTTGTGCATGAGTTTTTTTTCAAAATTTGGGGTGGGGAGGGGGGTAGAAGATATTTTTAATTGTTGGCATACAAATTAGGGGTTTGATGATAATGTGATGGCGAGCTGAAGGTCTTGATTAAGTACCTGTTGATTATGATTTCGGTAACTGTCCACCAGTCAGTTGTGTTTTATGAGCTCTAACGTATAAAAGCTAAGGCGTACCTTTACGTTATGTAATGACCTAGAATAATTAATTGAGTTACAAGTGATTTACAGATTGGTACTCTTTGTTTTAGGCTTTCTTCGGTCTTAAGCGTAGATAGGTATTATCTATACCTCGATCTCAATTACTAGCCATAGAAATAAATTGTATAGAACTGGGATCAATGATCATGGATCAATAAAGGAATTGTATTTAATTGACATTCTCAGAATTTTCTTCCAATGTCTCCTCTCGTTTTATTACGTCCTTTTTACACGACACAGTGATTTTAGTTTTATGTACAAAGGTTGATTACTGGCTACGCTATGAATCTAGTTTCAAGCGCAATCGAATTCTCAACAACAAACTCCACCCCAACAGCTATCACAAGTTCACAACAACAGTCTTCTGTTAATGACTGATTGGTTTGATGATGAGGTTATTGACGTAAACATTAGTGTTCTACTATCACTGACATTAACTTTTGGTTTCAGGAAGTGAGAGGGTTTGAGCTCTCGTTGAAGTCTGTAGTGTGAAAGTTGGGGTTTTAAAACGTTGAAAAAATTAATATGTTTATTTTCAAAAATAAAAAAGTCAAAATGTTGCGGTACAACTGTAGTAATGTGTTAAAAAATGCAGTGAATTGTAAAATCACTTACTGAATGAGAAAAATGCCCTCCCGACTCTTTGAGTGCAGTTGTTTGGCCAGAAACGTGATTCTTATTTTTAGTCACGTGGTCGAATCGCGTTAAACGCCAATAATTCTTGAATTTTGATACAGGTGTATGAAAATCTCAAAATACTTCTAAAATATTGGTCCCAATGACCATGCAAAGTTTGAAGTTGATCAATCAAACGGTTTCTTATTAATTTTCAAAAATCACAGGATCTAGATCTAGTAACTAACACACAGAGAAAGTGCCTTAAGAGTCCCGTTGTGACGCATACGCTCGCTGATGACATGACCACATAGAGTTTATTGTGCTTTTTTACACATTTATACAGTAACTTATGTTATTACAACATGAACAAAACATAAATAAGCGTTGTGAGTTTCTTGAGGGCATGCCGCTATTACTTATGAATAGATGGATATTTCTAAACCTTTCATTTTCCCACCACCTACTAGATCTTTCCCCCTCCCCTCCCCACCCTTCCCTGCCGAAGCACTGGCTGTTGAACCAATGCTATTTGAAAAACAATATTTAGTTCATAAATCCGCCAACAGATGTCTCACGTGTACTCACATAGAGTACTTTACCGACATTTCAGCCTGCTCTTAGCTCTATTTTCATAAAGGGCGGTGAATTTTCAAAATTCAAAATGTCAATAGTTCGATTTCTAATAAAGAACAAGTTAAGTATTTTCAGTTACTGACGATAATAATCCATATTACCTATTATTATTATATATTTGTGATTAGAAACAATGCTGAAATGCAAAAGGAAAGATGTAAGACATTGTATAGTGCCAGGATGTGATTATTTACACCCAGAAGAAGAAATTGTCATGTCTTGGCATGAATTGCCCAGCGATAATGACCGAAGAAAACTTTGGAATATTTGTGGACTGAACGTAAGTTATAGCAAAGATAATTGTTATAGTGGCGAATAATATGAATAACCTCTCAATCACTCATTTGACATTTGTAAAAATTGATGTCCATGACACAGCTGTCTGTTCAATTCAAATAGTTCCTTTAGTTCCTTTCTCTGCCACCTCGCCACTGACAGCGCTCGGGAACTCACATGTCGGTAAAGAAGAGAGAGAAGAGCGCCATATTTAAATTTCATTAGAAACCCCTGAGTTGCCTGGCAGTGAACCAGGAGGGGAGGGGGAAAGATCTAGTAGGTGGTGCATTTTCCCATCCCTGTTTCTGCTTCCCTATAAAGTGTCCAGGAGGAGGGATATATTAAGAAAATACAGCGATAACTCGTTTTGCTATTTTTACAGTAGAACTTGATTATACAGTTGATGTGCATAACGCACCAAAATGCATTTAGTTAATATTTACACTTTACTTCTGAATTCCTTTCCATAAATTTGAATCCACACATTTTGCCCTCATTTAACCGCACATGACTGCCTTGCGAGGGAGTTAGATGCAATATAATTTCCTCCTAGAACAGATCAGTATTTGTGTCTATCTTCCATATTAATCGACATTTCAACAAGGGTATATGCTGAAAGCTCATAAAAATCACTGCAAGATTACACCTTAAACAATTTTTTTCTTCTTAAAAAATGGACTTACAGCGTTCTTTCCCTGTACACTTCAGTTGAGAGAGAGAGAGAGAGAGAGAGAGAGAGAGAGAGAGAGAGAGAGAGAGAGAGAGAACGCGATTCATTGGCTTCAGAAACTCACAAATTCAACTGACATTCTTCAAACAACATCCTGAGCTCTTGGTGGCAACATTTTACCAAAAATTATATTTTCCATTTGATTTTGGAAATTCGTTAGCACAGTCTTTTTAGATCTTACCCATGCTAGACTGCATCACAATTCTATTTATTAATATCTGAGCTAACGCTATCAAGAACTTTATCTGTTATCAATTTACTTTGGCAAGAGGTACAGACAGGCGTGTAGGAACTTTATTTAGAGTGGGCGAAACCACATTATTTTGGATCGGTTAGAAAAGGTAGTGGGAGCTGTAGGTAGCGGGGGAGAGATTGGGGGCTTGCCCCAACAGTCACGATTGTTTTTTTAAACTAGGAAAACGCTCAGTGTAACGCGTTGATGAACGAGCACGGGTACGTGCATATTCTCGAACCGGAAATGCGAACACAACCATTGACGTATAATAGAGCGGAAGTCAATGGCACATCGCACAGAAAACATATACATCCATATTGAATTGAAATATGATCCATTCAATCAACATAAAAGTATCTGCTTCTCATTGAAACGTGAAAATAGCATCGAAACACTCTGGTACCTAAAGCAAATCAGATTCATGTTGCAGTGGATAAACTGTAATTTCGATACTTCATTTCTGACAGATATTAAAAATTTCAATAAGTGCATACGTTCACTGATTGGGATGAAAGTTTGTAAAATAAGAGTCAATATTGGTCTTAATGATCATGCAAAATAATGAGTTTGATCAGATTTATGGAAGACCATTTCAGTTTTCAACCTTTCAGGAGATAAATAATAATAATCTTTTTCCCGGTTTCAAAAGTTGGGTCGGGGGGTGGCGAGGCTCCTAAGCTAGCTGGCCAGGCTTGGCTCAATATCTCAAGCTCAGATATTTATTTAAATTTTAACCAATAAACGGATTTCCAAAAAAATAGAATCTGCAAACAGAAAAGATTATCTCTACATGTGTGCAAAATTTCAGATCGATCGGTGAAACGGTGCAACTTCTATTGCTCCAGAGGCAGCAGCCAAAAACAACATAGGTCCGTGTCAAAAGAGTCAAAAGGAGTCGCTCTCTCAATGAAAAGTAGAATCAAATTGCAAGGACAAAATTACATTCAATTGTATAAAAAGTGTTGGTATTAAGAGTCGACAGGACTCGCAGAAAATTTCGATTCCGATGTGAAAAAAATCTTAGAAATGCATGAAAATGCATTAGCAATGGGTTGTACGTGACATTTGTGACATTTAATCGTGTGTTGCATGTTGCATATACTGCTGTGAAGTAAGTTATTTTAATTCAAATATTGAAAACCACAAAAAAACATAAAAAGGCGGCCCCTACTTTTTTCTTAACGGCTTGACCGATTGTTTTCAAAATTTAACAGCTTAGAGATAAAGAGTAAATCTGTGCCTCTAGTGATCCAAAAAAATTATAAAAAATGTTTTTTCTCGTTTTGAGGAAAAGCTAACATGGGCAATATATTAGTCTTTTTGGCACCACTGCCCTGAAAATACTAAACAAAAAATAACACTTTTGGCTCAGCACAGATTAATTATTTATCTATAATCTGTGAAAATTTGAAGACAATAGGTAAAGCCGTTTAGAAAAAAGTAGGGGCCGCCTTTTTGTGCTTCATAAAACATGGATTTCATCAAGTATCGTAGACCCTTAAAGCTAACTGTAATCATATAAACTGGTGCAAACAATTATATGAAAATCTAATCATTTTGGTTATTAGGTAACGATCTTGAACTACTGTCAATTAATCCCGAATCTAAGAAAGATAGCTCCATGTTATCTGCTGTGTATGAGAGAGATAGCACTAGTGTTGTATTAGACAGAATGAGAAGCAACATATCAGTTAGAGAAGGAGAGAGCGAGACAACCAACACGTCAGGTCACTTCATTCAACAAGGCAAAGTAAAACTTACCCATAATTATATCTTGTGATTATTTCATTAATATCTTCCATCTTAACTTTTCGACTCTTCAAATTAAACATTGTAAGTATACGTTATAATTTACGGTTCGATTTACGTATCTACTGCATGAGGACCGATATTCATAACACTTATTCTATTTCGTTGATCAAGTATCTATTGTGTCCTGGATACATGTAAATTATCACAACTGATCAATGGAAATACAATTTAATTCAATACAAATTATACGCATTTTTAATGAATATAGAAAAAAATCTCAACACACTACTCAAGAAATATGTATTTTAGTTTGAGAATGAAGTTTCTGTGGAAAACTTCCATGGTTTTCTATCATTCGAGCTCATTCCATCATTCCAACCATCATTCCATCATTCTCATCATTCGAGCTGAAAAACAACTCGTTCAGTCGAGTAAAAGAGGGTTGCGCACGCAAGTGCAAAGAGACAGGGTGACAGCATCGTCACCGGTGGTATGACAGTTCGTTAATTTCAACTTTATACTTTCATCCAATCTAAGCTTTTACTGCTAAAACTAAAACTGATTAGTACCAAGTGGAAGCATATTGGATGTACAGCCAACGCATAAAGTCCTGTTGATTCTTCACCCTTACAGAATATCATGATACCACCACTCGTACAGCGAAGCTCGATAAGTTGCCTTCAGCTAACCCATAGCTATTTGTCAACAGAGGGATGACTTGAAAAACTGGTTTTTGTCTGTCAACAACGTCCATCCACACAAATATCTACTTGATGCGATTCAATCACAAAAATATCAATTCTGTTATTTCCTATGAGCTGTGTGATTTCCCAAACTACTTAATACTTATCACCTGTAACATATTGTTTAAATCTTAGTAGACCGTCATTGAACAAATGCTAATTAGACACAAGTATAAAGATTTTCGTTTATTCGACAGATCTCAGGATTTTGATATCAATCAGAGAGCATTTAAACATGCTTTTTCTTATAGATTTTTTAGAGGAATAAGAAGAGAAGAAGAGAGTGTTTAGTTGATGAGATCTTACCATGATGCGTTTAACATCAGAACGGCACAATGATAAAAAAATAATAGTGATAGATAGATAGATAGATTATTAGGGTTTAACGGCGCGTCAACGACGAGGTTATATTGCGCACATTAAATTTTACTTGAAACTTTGTTGATTTAAGTGGAGGACATGGGGAGGGAGTCGACCTAACGGGCCCGATCCGGGGGAGTCCAGTACTGGTGGGAAGGCCAGGTCGGAATGGGGACGGACCGGGGGGTGTGAGGATTCGGGCCAGCGGAACCCGATTTCAGGGGGATCACCATCTCGAGGGGAGAGGCCGGCTCGATGGGGTCCACAAATTTAAGGGAGGGTATGGTTAGGCCGACCCTGGCTGCTCTTTGTCTGGACCTCACCACTGATCTGTCCGGTATGGGTAACCCTTACACATGAGCATATGCTCGCCGGCGTAGCTGCAATGGATCATTGGCCAACACAAACCCCACCACCGCGATAAGGTGGCAGCCGTTGGGGGGAAATAATAGTGATGAAACCTGTTTAACCAGGAGTTACACAGTTGTATTATTATTTGAAGAAGAACCAAAAAAATTCAGTTTTAACAACAAATAATATACGTCCCTATAACAAAATTAATATGAATTCACTAATTAGCTGGTTCGAAGTGTGCTATAAAAAGTTTTATTCTATTTGTGCACCAACTTAAAAAGTAACCCTATTAGGTAATATTATAAAATTAGTTAGGTATTATAGTGTTCGCCGAAAGGATGTCGATGATATCAACATTTACCGATTTTTTAAGGATGCTGCAGCTGCGATGCATACAATTTGTATGCAGCTAGGTTGCCAGAAAAAAACATGGCAGTTTCATGTTGTGTCAGGCCTTATGGAATAATAAATAATAATAATAATAATAAAAGGTCTTTATTTAGAGCGAAGTTAAGCCCAAGGCTTTTCTTCCACTTAACTCTTTTGTTTACATAGCTGTTACATTTTCCTCATTTCATTACATTCAAATCATCCTTCATTCATTTCAATCTTCATATTAATATAAAATTAGTTTTAGACTAGAAATAATTAAAAATAAATAGTTTAAATACTAAAAAATATATTAATATAACAATCGTGATATAATCAATACCAATGAAATCCAAATGCAGTTATATTTGTTTTAACTGAAAGTAAATTATTAGTTCCGAAAAAAGAAAATTGGTTGTTGTTAAGATATGTTAGTTCGATCGACATAACAACATTGACTTCCTTATCTGTGTGATCTATCTGGGGCTGATGAACACAACCCAGTAATTCAGTCATCCCTCTGTTGACAAATAACTATGGGTTAGCTGTAGGCAACTTATCGAGCTTCGCTGTACGAGGGTGGTATCTTGATATTCTGTAAGGGTGAAGAATTAACAGGACTTTATGCGTTGGCTGTACGGTATATATTAAGATATGTACACGAAGGGTTAAATGCACTATTAATAACTTTGATTCTATTTTAGTAATTTAAAATGTCGGACGAGATGAAGAGACTGGCGAATGCTGTTGAGAAGTTGACGGAGAGTATGGAGGTGATGATAAAGAGAATGGAGAAGTTGACGGAAAGACAGAGGAAGATGGAGAGAAGATTCGATGACATCATTATCTACGAAGAAATCAATGATTGTACAGGTGAAGGGAAGAAGACTGCAGATGTCGCTCTTGTAAGTATCATAGGTTTCATTTTGTTATCTGTGCACTAATGCGTTGATAAGCGGCTAAATGTACGTTCATTGTACTAAGATGTTAACAGTTACAAGATCTTATAAAATAGGATCAATCATCGAGAATGAACGAAAGAATAATGCATTCGTGCAGAAATTCAGAAATATCAACATCAAAACAAACTATTTCGTAGTTATTCCTAAATTAAATATAATTTAATTTTATTCTATTCTTGTTGGATTTTGCTTCATCCAGTAGGAAAAATTAACATGTCCAAAACAATCGAAATGAGACAAGGGCGTATTCAGGGGTGGGCCGAAGGGGCCTTGGCCCCCCCCCCCCCCGAAATCAGGATTTCATCTAAGAAAATAAGCTCATTTAAAATAATATGTGAAAAAAAAACTTAAAAATAGCCAGATCATGTCAAAAACGTTCCTCAATGTTTAGAATTGAGTTAAAATTCCTAAAAATTTCTGCATTTCCTAATGAGTTCACTAAATGTACCTATTCTTAAACCTCTTAGACAAATTTTTTGATATTTTGTAATTTATAAGTTCCCAAAATAGCTATACACTGCGATTCAAAATTGCACCTAAATGAATGACCTTGAACCAACATCTTCTCGGGGGCTACGCCCCCGAGCCCCCTGTTTTACACTGTGACTTTTCCAAATATAAGTAATGTCCGCCCCCCCCCCCCCCCCCCGAAATTTCATCCTAGATACGCCCTTGAAATGAGAACAAAATCACCAGCACAAAGGATGAATCGTGATAAAAGTATTAGCTTATTTCAACACATGCAATTTTCTTGCAAAGTAAATCTCCACTTTGCATGTGTTAATCAGGTTCAACAGCAATGTCATAACTGGTATCATATTCCAGGATGCAGCGACGCGTAAGATTGAAGAAATGAGCAACAGACTCGATGAGTTCAGAACACATGTTAACAACAACGTGACATTCCTGGAAGCTCGAGTAGACAGCGTGGAGACATCAGCCAGGGCAAACAGCGGTGAGAACAGAGATATATGGAAACTAGGAGGCTCTGTCCAAGATTCATGGACATCATTACTACATTCATACTAGTAGAGACGGTTGTCTCACTCCTATACTGATAACATTGACCGCAGTGAAGCCTTTTTAGACCCTGTGATTGGGGAAATCTGGTGGCCCCGGTGATTTGAGCGACATCTATAGCGTGAAGAGTGAACTACTTGATGACCAATCTCTGACGATGGCTCAACCGCTTATTCATAGTTAACACTTGATGTGCCTGCTGGCACGCAGAATAGCTGTTATTTAACGATATTTAATGGTTTTATAGTTCATTTTATAGTTTAATTGTTAATATCTGATATAAAACAAAAGAACATCGTGCGTAGCATATAAATGCAACGACGGCTCAATGGGTAAATTTAGCAGTTAGTTCATATTTTTACCAATAGTGCTGATATATGCGCTAACGATGCCGGGATACTCCAATATTTCTCATGTCGAAAAGGCTTCACGTTCATTGGTGGAGTGAGAATACCTCTGCTATAGTTTAAGTGTATATCTATATATATCTCTCTCTGCCGTGCTCTGTCCAGTCATTATGTTCTGATAAAACAACCTCCTTACAGCGACTACCAGACGCAGGCAGACGTAGTATTAGTAGCCTAACTGACTGATATTGTTCAAAGAGGGATGACTTGCAAGACTGGTTTTATCACTGGCTGTTATCACAACATTATGAGGCGGCTTATGAAGCGTTGATAAGCTAATCTTCATATCTCATATTCCTGTGAAACTTGCTGCCCTATAAGAGACAGGAGCAATGATAATATCAATGATATTCCTGTGAAACTTGCTGCCATATAAGAAACAGGAGCAATGATAATATCAATGATATTCCTGTGAAACTTGCTGCCCTATAAGAGACAGGAGCAATGATAATATCAATGATCGGTTTTTAGTTTAAGGATCGCTGCATTTTACTTTCGATTTCTTTGAGATATTTTATCCTGTTTTATAAATAAAATAAATGAACTGTTGAAATATCCCAAGGAAAGTAAAAATAATATCCATGACACTTTAAACAAATTTGATAATAAAGGTATAACATGCCAGGAAACTGATAATACCACTTAAAGTACTTGACTGGTTTGTCTAAAAATTCAAAAATAAAAAAACATATATCCCGATGACAATACATTTGAAATTGAACGGCTTCAGTTAAAATTGTCAACCAATCACAGGATATTATCCAAGAAGTGAGAGATAAAAATTGTTTCATAAGTGAGTGTAAGTTTGACAGGATGTTCACATGATCAGTCTGATTGTATATTAGTAGCACTTGTTTACTTTTGCTTTGCGCCTTGTTAAAGGCTATGCCACAATTGTCG